>BMAO01026743.1:0-115504 GCA_019973975.1 Trichonephila clavata
TTTACTCTTTGATTTATTATATTATAAATAATACTTTACTTTTTATGATAATGTCAGCCACTGATGATGGAAACTGCTCCCCAGCAAACCAAACGAAATCATATTTATCATCATTGATGATCCACCCGGAAGCTAACGGCGATAAAGATGATGGATTTTTTAAATGAGCATTTCTCCAAAACTTTGTCACATACCGCACTCGCAATAAATGCTGATATAATTCAGCTTTACATGGTGGTAAGCTGGATGAATCGAAACTTCGACATTTCTTTTCGAAATTATCAGGTTTTTTTTATTGATACGCTTTCGAAAATAGATAGAAGCGGACATCATTAACATTGAAGAGTTAGGCACCCATACATGTGACATAAAATTTTTCCAATGTGGCAAATGTACGTTCAAGTTTATCTTCATTGTCAGTTATAATCTCTTGACATTCTAACTGATACTCGACAGATTTTACGAGCAGTTTGAAAAGGTCTTAGTTTACCTTTCCGAAAAAATGCTGGGGTATAAATCGCACCCTGTTATTGCGTGGAAACATGGTAGAGCTTTCGATAAAGAAATACCAAGACCTTGGCATAAATCATTGATGCTTATAAGACGTTCATGGTTTCCTACGCCCCATTGGATCCAAAGCTTCAAAGATGCATTCAGATGATCCATATTCCCAAGAAGTATAATCAGAATATCGGAGTCTGAGCAGCATACAACAACTTGAGCGTCAACGCTTATCTGGCAAATATGATATATAATTCGAGTATCAGCTTCTTCATGTTCTTCACATGATAAGATTCTTCAATATTTCTAATAACTTGGTTATTTACAACACGATACGAATAGCACTTATCGAAGCTTAGATAAATAGTTTTATTCCCAATAAAAGGAAACATGTTATCATTAGCCCAATGATCAATCAAAAATTTTACGAGAGCTTCCTTGAACTGAGTATTTTTGAGTTCGCCAGCAAAATTATGAGGCCGAATTTGGTTAGGTCCAATAGAAATTGTACTGGTTGTTTCGTTGCGACGTAAACGCTCACAATCTTTTATGGAAGGTGTGAAATACCGATCAAACACAACGTCAATGCGAGATGATTTAAACTGTGAAATCATTCTAAGGAATTTTTTTGATATGCCATTGAAAGTTTGAGGTACATCTTTCATGAGGTGTAGCATGAAGAAACCGTCTAAAATGCTAATATCAAAAAATAAGGATTGCTGATTGGCCTTGCTAACTTTTTTCTCGAAAACTTTAATTAATTGTGGTTTATCTGTTTTACAAATACTACCATCTGCATGACATATCGATGTTGGTATCGGCGTTAGTGGAAATCCCAGTACTTTTTCAATATCGACTTTGTTGGTCATAGATATACCTAAGAGTCGACCAAACAGATCTCGTTGCATTCTTAGCTCAATAACTTTGTGACCAAGAGTTATTTTCTTCTTCTTTGGAGCACCAGCAAAATTAAGCACTTGATTTTTTTTTATTGGCTTATCAAATCTGTCCTGATCTTCAGCACATTCAGTAATAAACTGTTTCCGTAAATCTTCGCCATTTTTCTCAATGTTCAGCAAAAAGTTCGCTACATTTTGAGGTACAGGCTTGGCAGTTGCAATGTTATGTATATATATATATATATATATATATATATATATAATAAACTATCTTTGTCTAAACTCTCTTTCATCAAATGGATTAATATTCTTCTAAAAAATTTCAAGGAAATCAGCGATTTGTTTGCCATAAATTTTGATTCGATTTGGTTGCAAACCCGCAGACACATCTTGTAATTGCTTCGATCCACAAACATCGAGAACGTGGGAGATTATAGCTGCTATAATGCTGTGACTTTTGGTCCAGCGTTGACGGGCATCTATGGAATTAGTAAAATGTGCAATACCACTGAGACGTCTAGCCGCTTCGGCATTGATAGTCTGCTCCAGTGTAAGATCAATTGGTATTCTCGAGAATGGTTTGTCGGTTCTTTTTATTCCAAAATATCCATTCATGAAATCATTTTTTAGTCCAGGATGTGTTTCATCTACTTTATTTAAATTGTCTAAATATTTAACACACCATCGAGCATAATTCGGTTGATTTACTGCGAAAAATAAATTGGTTATTTTTGGAATAACATATTTGAACATTTCAAATCTCCCATGCGTATGCTTCTTGACAGGGTAATATAATAGTTTACGAACTGGATGTAAATGAAATAGAATTGAGCCGTTTTGCCATGCTCACCTTGTCTTGTTTCTTCTACGAATTTTTGATATGCAGATAATACTCTCGATAATACATTATTAGGTAATTCTATTGTTATAGATGAATGAGAATCTATAACTTCCTGATAATGAAGGAGATCGTCCATAACTTGTTCCTTCAGGAAATTGTATTCAGTATTGTCCATCTTCAAAAATTGATTAAAATATAACATTTGCAAGCCAAGAGCCATCAACGGGTGCAGACGTTTGCAACGATTAAAATGTTTACCTTGAATTATACCGTTCACTGATCCAGAAGCAATAATATTACTCTCAATCATCATATGAGATAGACCACACTCATTTATAAAAACTCCTATGGCTTTAAAGAAAGCCATCATTAAATGGAATGAACCAAGATGGATGAAAAGATTATTGAATTGTGGCTTTGACGTTGATTGGATTTTATATGCTATTTTAGCTATCGCCAGGTCATAAGTAACTTGCACGTATGTTTGATTACATTCCTTTCCAACAATTTGGGCCTGTTCCATTGTATGTTTAACTACCGCTACATTTGTTGGTGAAAAATTAATAGGTGTAAGATAAGATACTTTTTGTTTGGGACTAGTATCTTTAATGATTTTAGAATTAAAACCTGTCCACATTGGAGTATTTGGCACATGCAAGAAGTGTGAAAGTAAATATAACAGATCTATTGTTTCTATAAAAGGTAAATTTGCAGGTAGAGTTGGTTCATTAACTTCAGCTGGTGTTAAATTTTCTAACATTTGCAATCGATGACTAAACGACGGTATTTCTGGAGTTTCCTCGTTAAAAGTCCGTCTTCTTTTTGTTGGTGGTAGCGGTATATCAAGATTTCCACTTATATTAGTTGAATTTAATTCAATATCATAGTCATCACTTACATTTTGGTAAATTATTCCTACGGTGTCATGTTAAGTGTCCTTTCCAGTTAAAGTATCAACGTATCTATCAAAATTATCGAATGCTACACCTGTGCATAATGACGGACTCTGAATGATGTCAGGAGGGCAAATTTGAGAACGGTTTACAGATGAGATCGTAGCTTCAGTTTCCAGTTCTTCCAGCGTATTGTAGTTACAACAATGTCCAAGTCGATTTAAAATATTAATTATTTTTCGACTACTTGTAAGACTTTTCACGGTCATACCCAGAGTTATGTGCTTTTATGGCTTAACAATACCATTACTTACACAATAAATAGCATCAGAAGCCAATGAGTTGCTTAATCTATGACATTTGACTCCATCTCTGAGACGAAAATCTTTACCTCCAATTAATGCTTTGAAAAAGCGATCTAGTTTTTCTGGAATGGTACACTCACCATTAATCAAATCTTCCATCTTCATTACGGCAGGTAATGTTATTTTATCCATTTTTAAAATAGTACTTCGTAGAATGAGCGCAACTTTATCAATAAGATCATCCTCTTCAAGTGTTGTCAGATCTTCTTGTTCCAATAGGTTACTATTTTTATGCATAATAACTTTTCTTTTCTTTTCCATTACATTCTTAATTTGCTTGAATTGTTTTACTATTTTTTTTTTCAAGATGATGATTTGTCATTAAACTTACATCTGCTTGAGGTGGATGTATTAACTCTTCTTGTAATTCACTATTATATATGTCACAAAGGGAAGCTAATAAGAAATAATTTCTTTTTTTAACTACATCTTCTTCAATAATTGACACAATTTTATCAAAAATATTCTTATGAATATCTCGTACACTATGCCAGGAAGTGCATGCAGTATCAGCAGTAATTTTTTTGTAGTCATTGAAATATCCCACTTCACACGAATGGTGCTAAAAAATTGGAGCATTTGAGTTTTTTAGATTATTAATTGTTTGTAATAACTTTTGATTTTGGAATTTTGTAACCCATTCTGTTATTTTGTCATATACTTTGGCATCATTGGAAGAATGTAAACTTTGTTGTCTACCTTTAATTTGCTTTCGATCTTTTCCACAGAAAAAGCAAATTCTTTTGTTATCAACAGTGTTTCTTGATTCGCGATCTTCACTCACACTCACATCAATTAGAGCATTTGGTAACAGCGCAGTAGAATTTGATGTGCTAGGAATGTTTTCTGCTAAACTTGAGCTCCCATAATCAAATACGACTGTTTCACTCACACCTACTCGAGAATTTGGCAATAACATTGTAGAAATAGATGCACTAGGAAGGTCTGTAATTGATAAATTGGAAGTTTCAACGCTATGAAACACTGTCGCACGTTCAGCCACTGGAGTATCTGGCAATAACGGAGTAGAACTCGATGAAATAGGAAGATTTGTTAATGAAATAGAATTATTGTCACATATATTACGTTATTTAGCCATTAAGGCTGTAAAAGAAATGTAACATCGTCTGTGATATCCATCTCGGTAGTATTAATTTCCTCCGGTAAATGTTGTTATATTTTAAGTTAAAATTAACACGTACACATAAAACTTCTTTACATTTTTTCAACTTTTCTTCTACAAAAGTTATTATTTTTTCATTTTGGCCATTGCAAAAAACACATTTCATTTTATTAGCCATTATGATGCTCTCACGAAGATTAAAATAATCACACAGTTAGACTATATACCTATACCAGATTTGGTGACTAATTCCATATAGCATTTCCAGATTTGGCAACTAATTCCAGATCCCATTTCTAGATTTGACGACGAAAATATTAATTTACAAACCTATAAAAGCGAAATCGTTGCGTCGGAGATATCTTACTATAATATAAACAATTGTCTAGTTTTCTGAAAATGGAAATTAAAAAAAAAAAAGACACGTGCATGTGAAAAAAATATTTATGTTCTAACCCAGCGTTTCTCAATCTGTGGAGTGTGCCTATTGGGGGGGGGGGGCATCATAACCCTACGTGGGAGGCGCGAGCACATCGAAAAGTCCAAAATAAAATATTTAAAATAGTTACTAATTTAAAGAAGCAGGTGTTATGAGAAAGCAGCTGCTCCTAGCGATAAGCTAAAATTTTCATTGTGTTTTAATCACACTTGAAACTTTAAACACGTTTTTCTCAAAGCTGTGTTTTTCAAACTTTCCTCCATCATATCTCAAGAACGGTTTGACCGAAAAACTTCAAATTTATAGGGTAGACTCAGCACATATATACGTACTAAATGGACTACGATCATTCCAAAATTCAAAATATTTCTAGTTTTTAAAATAAAAACATAACAAAAAAACCCCATGAAACTCGAAACTGTTTCTTCAGAGTTCTACCAAAAATCCAATTTTTGATATTTTCAATTGAGTATAGTCCATTCTGTGCATTTAAGCTTATAAATTAAAACGCCGTTAGATTTTTAAATTTAAAATAAGTCAATCAGCCGGAATCGTGGAGGAAGTGAGTGTTCATTTTTTCGAGGAGGGTGTGTTCAGAGTGCTATAACTCACGTTCTATTGGATATTTTTAGCTAAACATGTATATACATACTCTTAAAATACATATAAATAAATGATGAAAAATTTAAAGTTCTATCTTTTTAATGGTCGTCAAAAAAAAATATTCTCTAAGAATACTTAAAAAACAGGACGTCACATGGGTGAACCCTCTTAATCAAGTATTTATTATTATTTAAATATTAATTTTTTATTATACTCATCATCGAAGACATAAAAATAAAGTTTTTCGAATACTTTAAATAGTGTAAAGTAATCCTGTCTGTCTTCCGCCTACCTACTTTGTCAGTGTCTCTCTCATAACACCGCGGTATACTACACCAATAAATCGGCCTGGCTATTAAGAACACAACCGAATTAATGTCTGGCAAATTAAATTTGTACTTATTTATGTATAAATAAAGTAATATTAAAGTTACAGACATTCTAAAATGGTTTGAAATTAATTATTTTTTTTAGTAAAAAATAGCATCTGGCACATTATTTTCAACACCAAAAATGTCTGGCATTAATAAATTCATGTTGTTAATAACATTTTAAATTTAGTGAAAAAGAAAGATTTCTTTCTAAAATAATTTAAAAAATCAATATTTTTTCCTGTAAATGTATGATGCACATTAATAAACGCAACGTTTACTGGCAGCCAGATAGCCCGCACGCTGTTCGGAAGGACGCAGAGAAAGATATATTAAAGAATCAGCTTTTCTAAAATTCTTGTTTTTCTGACGTTGCTAGCTCTCGTACTATAAGATGTTAAGTTAAAGTAGTATTAGTAGCGCTGCATCAGAAATTAAGCATGCATTAACTCTATTAGAACACGATGGAGGTACATGTGATCAAGATGTACGTCCAAAGTTAACAACGGGCCAGGGTTGAACATGAATTTCCTGCCGAAATACGATTGCCCGCAACCATAATCCCACAAAAAAATTCAGTGTAGTAACTTACTGCCATATATCCTGTCGGAAGGGGGGGGGGATTGTATCAAACAAGACGAGATTATAAAAATTTGTTGCTAATAATGAAAATAGATCCTTCCACTCTCTTTCCCTTGAGTGCTCTAAATGTGCACTGAATCAGCAGAGGCGTATTAAGCTGCTGGCGGACCTGGCGGCCGCCAAGGGCCCCGAGCACCAGCAAGGGCCCCAAGCTGATAGACTTCAGTTATAAGTTCAACGTGCAACAAAAACCCTTGTACTGATATTGCAAACCCAATGATTACGCACGATTTGAACCATATAACAATCAGTGTTGCCCTCATATATTACATGTAATTTCGGTTGAAATCCGTTTTTTTTTAATGTTTTCCTGAATTTTGTTCTTTAATATATGTTTTCGGATCCAAGTTTTTAAAAAAATTTGATCCCAGATTTCTGATATTAAAATAATGATCCTAGATCCCAGACTATAAACAACTACCAATGTTTAGCTCTTTCGAAAGAATTTAGTACTTGAAGGTTCGTGATTTATTGTTATCTGGATTTTTGTGTTTATATTTTGAGAATATGGGGAAAGAGATCGAAGCAGTGTCGGATTAAGCGACATGGAGGCCCCTAAGCAGTCGAGTTCTCGTGGCCCTTTAGCCTGTTTTTGGAGCACTAACAAAAAACAGAACACGCTTTTGTGGGCCCCTAAAAAGCATGAAGCCCATAGGCAATTGCCTACTCCACCTAATGAGTAATCCGGCACTGGATTGAAGTATTTTTTAAATTTAGGATCAGTTTTATTTCAGTCAGCATGACAGAAATAGCGAAATATTTAAGTGAGATTGAAATTTCTCTTAATTGATGAATGAATCAAATAGTGAAACAGATGAAAGAAATTTTTCGAAAAAAACCCTGTAGAGCAGCGTTTCTCAAACTGTGGGGTGCCCATTCGGGGGGTGGGCGTGATAACCCTACGAGGGGGTGGCGTGCATATGGAAAAAAAATAATTTAAAAAAATTAGTTTACTGACATGAAGTAAAACAAAATACTTTCTGACATACAAAAAACACACACACATTACATTGATATAATTTATACATATCATCTGGCAATATTACGTCATCGAAAATAAAACCTTCTAGCTACAGGGGCCCCTGACATGTGCAAGCAAAAAGTAGTAAAATATTATCAATGGTCTTTTATCATTGATAACATTTAACCAGCTAGTTTATGTTTATAAAATATTATGTCGCTGGCTTAAAACGATATAAGTTTTCCGTGTGAATTCTGAATCTCAGGAAACGCAATAAGAAAAGTTTAAGAGCTGGTAAAATTACTCAAAATAATGAGAAGACAATGAGTGGTGTGATCTTTGAATGTAGGAAAAACTTCTCATTCAAAGCGGATCGACAGAAAGATCGTTTGAAGTGAAATATAGATAACACTTAGGATAGAAAAAATCAATTCAGAATGTTATTTGCTTGTAAATGACAATAACCCCTTCGTCTATGATTGATTAAATGTAATAAACGTCGCACTAAGAAGCTACAAGAAGGCTTGGGCCTTAGTCGGAATTTTTCTCAGAGATGCGGTTTTTTTCAGAGATACACCCAAGGTTGCGGGTTCGACCCCGGCCCAAGTCGGTGGATTTTCTTGATGCAGAAAATCGACAGCGGCTATGTCGTATGATTATATGGCATGTGAAAAATCCTTAGACTGTCTGTTTGGCTTGGATGCTCTCGGCAAAATTAAATCCTAGTACAAAGTTCGCATCGTCAAGAGCTCAGGCGCCTCCCTATAGGGAGGAAACTGGGCGTCAAATTTACCTGAGGGGAATGGTATCTGCCTATTGGGTGCCGCAATTAAAATAGATACCTGCTTCCGGGGAATGTACTAGGTCTGCAAAGGTTTAAAATACCAATGCTCAGCCCCATTAAAAAAAAATTATCACGGTTCACTTTTATTTCTGTAACAACCAAAATACTGAATGTCCATTCATAGTGAGCAAGGGCTCGATAACTGCTTCCCGTTCCTAAAAAAGATAGGACCCTAAGCGCCAGAAGTCTTCTGTCACCCTCCAAGTCTATAGTTAATTATTTTTTTAAGGAATATCAATGAGTTCTCAACTTTGGTCCTCTGGGGGAAGGGGGAGGGGGCGCGTTAATAAAGAATTTCGATACATTGGACAAAAGCACGATCAAGATTTATGACAAGTTTAAGGACGAATGAAAAGAATGGGTCAGAATGACCCTGAGAAAAAGACCCCTTTTCGAAGAAAAATGAGGAAATTTTGCTTCAATTTTACTTCGAACTAATTTCTTTTAGCTTCCTGCGCTTATACAGACAAATCGTCGAACCGTGTTTAAACAACAAAAAAAGGTAACTATATTTTCTTTTCTTTTTTTTAAATTTAATGCGCAGGTATTTTAATCTGCGTAAGATAAAGTGAAAAAAAATATTTTATCACATTTGTGTGTCATTGTTATTTTATTTATTTATTTATTTTTCGTTTTACATACATAAATATAAATAACTGTCATCAGTTTCTTAGAATATTTTCATGATGATTAACATATTTAAATGTGTTTTCGTAGCTTGAATCTTAAAACATTTTCGATTGGCATTGTTATTCAAATGAAAAAATATTATTTGCCTCTCGTATAAAAATAATTTCTTGAGTCAGTTATAAAAAGCGATAGTAGTTCATTTAAAATACAGAATATTAATGAGATTTTGAGTACATTCATTAATTATTTACCATACTTAAAAGAATCCTAACAATAACTCAAAATTGAAATAAAACGTTATTATATTTATTGTGTTGATTTTTTGTTTGTAATCCTAATGTATTACCATACTTTTGTTTAGTAATATATGTGAGCCAATCTATAATTTCTAAATATTTAATTAAAATTGCTTCAAACTGTTAAAAGAATTTTCAAAGAAAGAAAGTATATTAAATTTACTTAAAAATACACTTTTCTTTCTTTTTATCGGTAACGTGAAATAAACACATAATTTTTCTAATATACTTTAAAACTGCTAAGAGAACCATTATTTCGTAAGATTAAATTTGAAAAGCATAAATTATTTTTTTTTCTTTTTGAATTTATTGCCATTTTAAGAGTGATTTGCTGGCGATACTTTTTTGATTAAGATCTTTTGTCCAGACAATTTGAAAGGATATATATATATATATATATATATATATTCAATACAATCTAATAATTAAATGTATATAACTAATTATAAAAATACATAAAAGTCGTATAATTATTTTAAAAGGCACAATTTCTTAAATAAATAATAAAGTTAATCAAAATTTATCTATAACTATATTTAAAATCTTTAAAAAAGGCAACAATGCCGAAACTACAGCAGAAATTTCTTATAAAAAGCATTTAATGAAATGTTTATTTTTACAGAACAATAATAAATGTTGAAAAATATAGGTACTATTTTTTAATTGCTAATAGTTTAAAACTATTTAAAGTGGTAGCAAAATGTATTACAGAAATAAAAACATGATAAACACAATTTATAAATTAGATAAGAGTGATTTCAAACAAAATAGAAATGTGAAAAGTTATTCAATATGTAGTAAGATTGTTTAATTTTGAGAAAGGAAACTTTGAATGTATTTAAGATATAAATTTAGTTGAAAAATTGTAGATTTCTTTTGTGATATATTGTGGCGTTTGTCAAACGGTTTTGAGTTATCTTAGAAATTTCAAATTATTTTGGAAATGTTTTATTGTTCTGTTTAGTCACAAAGTATTAAGATTTTTGAAAAAACAAACAAGTATAGCAATAATACTAAACTAGAATATGTAAAAAACATTTGTATTCAGTTAATGTTTTATTAACTTATATTTAGAAACTTTAAAAGGAAACATTACAAAAATCAAGAGTATTATAATTGTTTTTCCAAAAAATCCCACAGTGTTTTAAAAGAAAACCTTAGAATTTTTGAAAGTTTACTTTTGGTTGAGATATTTTAATAATTTTGATAATAAGTAATCCGGAAGCTAAGCTACGTTTTGTTCTAGAAATTAAACTATGATTTCTGTAAAGAATAAAAGAATTAAACAAATATGTGTGTATTAAATCAGAAATTTCATAATTCTATCAGAAAATTTGAAAAAAGATGGAATGTAATTTTATGAGAGTTTGGTGAAAAAAATTTAAATGCTTTTGAAATTTTAGCTAAATTTGGACTGGATATTAAAAATTGCAGGAGGGGGGAGGCAATCATTTGATAATGCGTCTAATATGTCCGGGCGGTACTCAGGTCTACAGGCACGTATTAAAGAACACAGTTCAAGCGCAGTATATATTTCTTGTGCCATTCATTCTTTAAATTTAGTAGGAAATTTAGCAGCGGAAAGTTGTAGCGATGCAATTAAATATATTACGCTTGTACAGAAATTATTATATTTTTTTTCTGTGTCAACCCATCGCTGGCGAATTTTAAATAAAAACCTGGAAAGGAGTAAACATGCAATATCTGTGAAAAAAGTTTCAGATACACGATGGTCAGCAAGAGCAGATGCCGTACGAGCTATAAGACTTGGTTATACGCACACAGAAGAGGCGCGGGCTGAAATCCGTGATACAAATGAGGAGAAGAAGATCACAATACTGGAGGCAACTTTTCTTTTGAAATAGATGGGGAAGTATGAAACTTCCCTAATGACCGTGATTTGGGATACCATACTTCAGAGGGTGAGTGCTACTAGCAAAGCATTACAATCAGTTATGTGTGAGCTATTAAAAGGAACTAATCTACTGAAATCTTTAGAAAATTATATACAAAATTTCAGGAATGAATTTGGAAAAGTAGAACAAGAAGCAACTGCTTTATCAGGGCTCTCATTTGAAAAGGAAGTTGGACAAGCTTGCAGGCAGCGAAAGAGAAAAATTATTTTCGGTGAAACTATATAAAGGTCATGAATTTGAAAATAGGGAAAATTTCTTGGTCAACTCATTCTATGTCATATGTGATAGAACAAGTGCTATTCCGAACTGATAGAACTATTCCGAAGAGCTAGAATATATGAAAATGTTATAGAACACTATTTTGTATTTTTTGACGAGATGTTACCTGAAATTAAGAAGAAAGCTGTACAAAAATTAAAGGATATTTACGAAGACGATATTGAATCGTTTAATTTTGACGATGAATTGGATCAGTTCTTGCTATTTTTAAAAGAAAACAAAGATACAATGAACACTCCAATAGAAATTTATCGAGTTGCAAAAGAAATGGTCTCGACTTTCCCTAATGTAGAGATACTTTTAAAAATATTTTTAACTGTACCGATATCAAATGCATCAGGTGAGAGAACTTTTTCGGTTTTAAAGCGAGTTAAAAATTATTTAAGAAGTAGTATGGGAGAAGACAAACTGAACAGCATAGCCATATTATATATAGAATAAGATGTGTTTTGGACCAAATAGATACTGCAAAAATAATCGATGAATTTGCCCTAGAAAAATCAAGACGTAAAGCAAAATTTTAAGAAAGGTTGTTTTTTTTTAAATTCTTTAAAATAAAGTTTAATTTTTTTTAGCCGTTAATTTTTTTTAGCTATACATTTTATTTTGAGAATTTAAGGTCAGCGAATTTTTTCACTATTTAAGTTTTTCGACTCTTCAGCCCAGGGGGCCCCAAACCTTTTACCGCCAGGGGCCTCCAACTAGCTTAATCCGCCTCTGTGAACCAGAGCGATTCGCATGTCACCAATACCAGACACACACAAAATTTGTTCAATAAAAAAAATGAATTCCTATCACCATAACTAATTCACCAAAATCGACTATCGGCAACTCGAATACTGACTCTCAAACAACATAGCCATTAAACCCTATAACCAATACGATCCGCTAACAAATTAACTAACTCTATAAACAGATAACTATCTCTCGAAACAGAACTAACTCTACAACCAGAAAATTAACCCTCCAGCAACAGAACCAACTCGACAAATATAAAACTCTCAATCAGCATTACTAATTCGACACCCCCCCCCCCCCAAGAAAACTAACTCTCAATCAACACAACTAACTCGACTACCAGAAAAACGAAATCACGATCAACCGTACCAACTTGATAACTGAAACACTGACTCTTACTCAACAAATTACCTCGGCAACAAAAAAAAACTAAATCCTAATAAACATAATCATTTCGACAACTAAAATTTTTCAATCAACAATTATTTCGACACTAAAAATTATAAATAAACAGCTATTTCGGCATCTAAAAAAATTCTCAATCAACAATTATTTCGGCAATTAAAAAAAATCTCAATCAACAATTATTTCGACAATTAAAAAAAATCTCAATCAACAATTATTTCGGCAATTAAAAAAATATCTCAATCAACATAACTAAATCGGCAACTAAAACACTAATTCTCGATCAACATTACTACTAAATCACTTAACTAATACCTAAATAATCATATTAATTCACAAACTCATAAAAACAATTCTCTGTATCTCTTCAACACTTCGATAAACATAACTTCCGTAAATAACTCACATAACCCGCTAGATTCGAATACAACTATAATGACAACATTTTCCTGTACCTCTTCAACAATTCGATAAACATAACTTCCGAAAATAATTAACATAACCCGCTAGATTCGAATACAACTATAATGACAACAAAACAAAACAAGAAAACTACTTTTCATGCAGACAAACGGGAACGATTTAAATTCACATCAGTATTCAAATACATCAAGAACAATCTTAACTCAAATGTAATCAACACTCTTCACATAATGAAATTCAACTTATAAAAAAAATCATACTCTAACCCACTAAGTATTCAAAACAATTTCATAAGCACATCCTGTAAACAAGGGGAATACACAAATTACATGTGTATTGGGGGCCATCTTCAAAACCGATCAGCTTCCAAGCTTCCCAGACTCCCATCACTTGTTTTTTACTCACGAGATGCCACTGAATTCTGAAGCCAACTGATGAGATGTTTTTGAATGGAGTTTGTAGCAGAGGAGTTTAAAGGTAGCTTAGATAAACAAAATTGGCTCATGTCATAAGCTATTCCAAAGCCAAGTTAGCCTTTTTTCAATCAAACATGTAAAACCACCTCTTTCATTTCACACCCTTCTTAAATCTCACCTTTCTGGATTGTATTTTCCATATTTTGTTCAATTTCAGAAAGGAAATCTTTTCACATATGAGGGAAAAAAATGCATGAAAATACATAGTATAGTTTGCTGGGACAATAGTATTATTTCGTGTTAACCAATATATCATTTTAAGCATATTTCACTGTATTTGAACCTTCATGGAAAGTCAAGTTATTAAAACCTATTCAATGTCTCAGTAGCTTTAGTTTTTAGACAACTAAAATTACTTGTTTCTACAAACATTTGAGAGACAACAATCTAGAAACTCCAAGCTTTTAGAATTAGTTCTAGCATTATTTGGATTGCAATCCTTTGAAA
Source organism: Trichonephila clavata (assembly GCA_019973975.1). Classification (NCBI taxonomy): domain Eukaryota; kingdom Metazoa; phylum Arthropoda; class Arachnida; order Araneae; family Nephilidae; genus Trichonephila; species Trichonephila clavata. The sequence goes on from BMAO01026743.1 coordinate 14,093, forward strand.
TTTTAGATTTTCAAACTTAATTGTCTTGGAGCCTTCCTGACAAAACCATTAAGTATTCATGCGTTCTGATTCACTGATCATTTTTATATTTTCAACTTTCATCAACGAACAGCATATTCAATAGCTTTTTAATGTCTAGCATGTGTGATTATTTAAAACTGAGTGTTTTTTAAAATAAATCAAGATCCTGTTTTTCTGCTGAAACTTTTCATACAAGGTGATGAATATACAGTTGGACCTCTATATAACGAAGTTGCTAAATCCAGAAAAAAATAGAGGTTATATAGTGTTATAATAGTTATATAGAGGTTCATTTTTCAATATTCTTTATAAACCATATAAAACAAATTTTAAATTCATAAACACTACATACATCTTTATACACTCATGTCCATAAATTAAGGATAATTCACAGAATCACAGAGAAGTTCAACTTTAAAATAAAAATTTCACCTGTAGAATTATCAAACACATCTTGAAGAAGAATATGCAAATTACAGGAAACCACCAGATGGCGCGGATAGTACGTCACAATGACGAGAGTGTAAGAGAGGGGTATATAAGGAATGTGGCAAAGAAGTAAAATGGTTAACAAGCCCTTTAAAAGCCTTTCAGTGCAATAACCGCATAGTTATGGCACAAAGGAAGCATTTGGATGATTTTTTACGTGGTAGAATTATCGGAAGACTGGAATTTGGACGTACCCAGCTGGAAGTATCCGAGGAACTTGGAATCGCCCAGAGTGTCATCTCCAGGCTTTGGCAACGATTCCAAGATGATAATAATGTGAGTAAATGTTACAGCACAGGTCGCCCCCGAGTTACAACGCCGAATGAGGACCAGTATTTGGCAGTTACTGCCAAAAGAAACAGACGGAGCACAGCATCAGACCTATCTCGTCAGCTACCGGTACGACAGTTTCAAGGCAGACCGTGTACAGACGCTTAGGGCACATTGGTCTATACGCTCGTAGGCCTGTCAGATGTGTTTCCCCTTACCGCAACTCACTGTCACCTGCGATTAACCTGGAGTAGAGAGCATGCATTGTGGACACCGCAACAGTGGTCTTGTGTGATGTTTTCCGGCGAGTCCAGGTTTAGTTTGCAGTATGATTCTCGCCGGACTTTCATATGGAGAGCGCCAGGTACCCGTTACCACCAAGAGAACACCATTAAACGACACCGTTACGGTGGTGCAGGATGGCTCGTTTGGAGAGGAATTATTCTTAGTTCCAGAACTGACCTTGCATGTTCAGAGTGTAACGATGACAGGCCACATCTATCGGGATGTCATTCTGGAACAACATGCACGTTTGTTTCGGGGCGCCATGGGTGCTGAATTTATGTTTATGGATGACAACGCCCGTCCTCACCGTGCAAACATTGTAGACGAATGCCTTCAATCGGAGGATATCACCCGTATAGATTGGCCAGCATACTCAACGAACTTGAATCCATTAGAGCATGTGTGGGATATACTTGGCCGACGAATTGCAGCCCGTCAACCCCCTCCCACCTGTCTACCGGAACTTCGGAGGGCATTGCTTGATGAGTGGTGTAATATTACCCAAGATCAGATTGATAATTTGATACTCAGCATGCATAGGCGTTGTAAGGCCTGTATTGCATCGTCCGGGAGACATACTCCGTATTAACCATCATACTAACCATGTTATACTGTTCTTTGTAAATAGGTTCTTATTTGAAATTTGCTCCAGGGAGTAAAAATCGCAATTTTCATTAATTATGTCAAACATATAGCATCTTTTTTGCTCTTTTCCTTCTGTTTAATAAATAGACTTTACAAATAAGTCAAATTTTTTTTGCTTCTGTCTCTTTCTTTGACTGAACTTCATTATCCTTAATTTATTGACATGAGTGTAGTATTATTATTACATCTTTTACAAATTAATACATAAATTTATTACACCTTTTTGTAAATTAATATATATATATATATACTTATTTCATATATCTTACGTATCAAAAAGAAAGGAAGAAAAATTGCAAGGAAAGTTTCTTAACACCTTTATCCATTTCACAAAGCTCAAAAGCACTTACATTTTGAGCTACAAGAAATGAAGTTACCAGTATGGCTGATCAACACTACAAATGAACAGAGGCTAGTTCAGGGACACAAGATAACTCCACTGAGGGTCAAAGGGGATATCGAAGATGTTTCCAGTTAACTGGACGATGGGGATGAAAGTTATACTTCTTGGAGAAAATGCCTAGAATTCTATTGTTCTCCGTGAGTTAGGCACCTAATAAAACCAGGTCAAGATTTAAGACCACCATAAAATGTGTTAAAAGAGAGAACAACTTGAAATACCCTGCCTTTTTTTAAAAAAAGGGAGAAAAAAAATTGTATCACAAGAGAAAAAGTTCATGATATAGAAAATGCACTTGGCTATTGGGAAGTTATTTTACGAAGAAAATCGTGAAATGTTCCAGGTTCTGGGAAAAAGTTCGCTATATACAAAAATTCACAATATAGAGGTTCGACTGTATATATATAAAGAATAAGCTAGTATAAATAACTTGTAAGCACATTCATTTTTCTATTAAAATTAAAATCTGTTATAACTAATTTATATTGATATAGTGGAATATATGTACAGATTGATTATTTTTTATGGGAGGGTCAATGAAATTTAATTTTTATTACATATCTAAAACTTCGATTAATAATAAGGTTTGAGACTGGGGATTGAGAAAGTCAATAACAGATATTAAATTTTACAAAGTAAGAAAACGATACCTAAATTTTAAAACTTGAGGAGTAGCAGAATTACAGGGTTTTTTTTATTCTTCAAAGCTATAGAATTATTTTTTTAACTGATCTATATTAAAAGCATGATTAATGGGTCTTGTATGCAGAAGTAAGTATAATAAATGGTTCATCTCCCCGAAATCTTTACAAAAATAACATTTTGTGAATACATTCAAGAATGCAGAGAGAATTTGAGCTTCAATCATGGTTGCAGTATGAATTCAAGAGTATAACTTAAGTTAAATAAGTAGTTATTAATTTCAAAAATTCATTCTGGAGCTTGTCTCAACTTCTCACTTCATTCCCTTTTCAAATGTAGCTGGGCTTAATTTTTCAGTCTATTAAAACTATGCAAAGGTAACTTAGTCAAGATAATGGAGCATTTAAAGTGTTCTAAAATTTGGTATCAATGTGAATTGAGCTTATTGAAGAAGGGAGATTAAATGTGTGGAATTTTGTTCATTTTGATTTGTTATAGACTTTAGGAATAGAAAAGTTATCAAAATAACTATTTTCTTATGAGAAATTATGATACAAAGCTGAATCACAATAATTAAAAAAATTGTTTCATGTTAGAAAAAATGTCACTTTTACTTGAGTAAAAGATATAATTCTGTTTTTTCAATTCATGAGATGGCATTTCAGAAATAAATGCGAATTCACACAAACATTTTTAATTTCTTTCCAAATTCATTGCAATCACCTTTTCCTCTTGATAAAAAAAAAAAAAACGTTTAAATTGTGCTAAAGAATCTACATTATTTAAATAAATTTGTACAATAAATGAAAAAATAGAAAAGAGGAAAGCAAAAACATCTTCAAGTAGCTATACAAACCAATAAAAATTCCATTTTTCTTTTAAATAAAAATACACTAAAATAAAAAATTTCTTTGGATTTACTTCGCTTTTCAGATAGTTTTAGTGTGAGATAAACATTTTCAGATTGTGTGTCTATTATTAATATCTATTATACTAATAAGATATTTTAAAATACTTGCAAAAAATGGAGTTTGAGCTGTAAGAAGCCTTCCTTTATTTCCTTGCTTTTTCCAAATGTGTTTTATTTTATGAAATTATTTAAATTTTGAAATGAAAATTGCAAAACTCCACAGTATTATTTTAATGCTTGGAATTTCAAGAAGTTTTATTTGCTGATGGTATTCAGGCCTCATCTCTCTGAATATTGTAAGATTAGAGGGACTATTTCAGATAGAACTCAATGCGGCCACAAAGTCTTCATAAGGTGTAGTATAATGTACAGCTCCACTGATAGCTCATATGAAAGTTCAATTAAAAAATTGATTAATAATCTGATTAATTTTAATGACAACCAGTGGTTGAGTGGTAGCGCATGGTGCTTCAACACCACAGATTTGGAGTTCAAATCCTGGGCAGGGCAAGGTTGACTCGGCCTTTCATCCCTTCAATGGGTCAATAAATGAGTACCAAGCTTGCTTGGGAACTAAACACTGGGGGTTTTACATCAGACTGACCATCTGACTGGAACATCTGCTCATGCACCTAAGGTGACGAAAACTGAGATGAGCACAGTAGGCTTTGGTTTCATGGACTACAGTGCCACTGAGTTTAGTTTAGTTTAATCTTAATACAAAAAATTGTGATGGCTTTTCTCATAATTTTATTAGAGGTCTTCTCTGAGCAACAATTATACACACCATATTCTCAACTCAGCACTCTTAACACTGTCACATGGTTATACATAGGCACTTTACAATTCAGGTCAGGCTTTGCACTCAATATAGACATTTAAGGGGACATGGTACAATTTAAGCAAAAATTTTTAATTTAAAAATTTTCAAAAATTTGTTGGTTATTTCCTATTTGTGCATACTATGTATATCGTAAAAAAAAAAAAAAAAAAAAAAAAAAAGAGTTTCTTGTATTGAAAATTAATACTCCAAACTATTAATACTGCCAAATCTCATTTATTTCACAAATTAACATGCCAACTAGAGTCCAAGACTCACCTAGTTATAAACAATTTTTTCATGGAATACTGTTAATTAAACAAAACAGAACGAGCAGTTCCTTGTTGCTACAGCGTACAAAATAATATACTTTTTCAATATCGTTCAGTTCACGGTGACAAAAAATTAAACAATGATAAATAAATTCAAGTAAACAAAATAATAAATTTAAATAATTGTTTTGCTTTTAACATAATAAACTGAAATTTATAAAGTGGATCTCACATCTTCCCACCTTGAGATGCGGAAGTCCCACAGCTCAACAACTATATTAGAGATCCAGCCTTTCGGGAATTTTAACAGTCCGTCCTAGTCTTGTCTTGTTTTGAACAACTGCGTAGTCGATGGAGTTGTCGTCAGAACACTTAGGAATAGCATTCTTCATAGAGGCGATTTTTGTAGATAATGGATTTTTGTCAGGTGGAAAAGACGAATCATTAGAAGAGATCTCTAAAGGGAAGACGCGCTGAATTGGACGCAGAATTTCTCCGCGAGATGTTCTAAGTTTAATGAGTCGACACAAACAGTCTTTCCCTGGCAGAATTTCTGTCACTTTCCCCAGTGGCCAGTCGATTCGATTGGCGTTGTCACTTTTTATGAGAACAATGTCCCCGGGAGTTATCATTGAAGTTTTAGTCTTTTCCGGCCTCCTTATGAAAGATCCAAGATATTTGGACCTGAATCTCTTTCGAATGTCCTTCTGCAAAGCTAACCTGTATTTGACACGATGGTTGAGACTTTTATGATCTGCCGCATCACAGTCTGGAATACCAGTTTTTTATATCCTGAAGAAACATCGCAGGGGTAAGTGGAACAAATTCTGAGTCACATTCGTCGATGTAAGTCAAAGGGCGTGAGTTGATTACAGATTCACAATCACAAATAACTGTTGTCAACTCCTCAAATGCCAAACTTGCTCTTCCAAGTATTCTTCTCAAAAGACTTTTAAGATTACCAATTAGTCTCTCCCACCACATCCACCCCACCATGGTGAAGAAGGGGGATTAAATTTCCACTTAATTGGACGAAGAGCATTGTCGCTGCAAATGCGGCCCCATTCTAAACTTCTAAGCAAATTGGAAGCTCCGACAAAATTAGTGCCATTATCACAGTACTTGGTTTCACATAGGCCTCTCCGAGCTATAAATCGCCGTAGAGCTAGCTAAAAGCTTTCGGTCGATAGCGATGAAACAAGCTCTAAGTGGACAGCTCTATATACGGCGCATGTAAAAATGCATACCCACGCCTTCTTTCCATCTTTTAAAAATAAAGGTCCTGCCAGGTCAATTCCACAGATCTCGAACACGTTTGCCTGTCGTATTCGATCTTCAGGCAAAGGAGCAGATACAACATCACAACATTTAGAAGAAAATCTTTTGCAAACGACACATTTTGAGATAACAGAACGCGCTGTTTTTCTTCCACTTAAAATCCAAAAATGTTCTCTCAAAATATTAAGTAAAATTTGAGTTCCAGCATGATTATTTTTGATATGGTGAAAAAATATTAGTCTTTCGACAACTTTATGATTGGACGGGAGAACAGCTAGTTCCCTAAAATCTTCTGTATCCTGACGGAAAATTATTTTCGTCTTGAGCCGTATTATTCCATCGGCATCCTTATACGCACTCAAAGTTTTTAGTTTTGCATCATGCTCCGTTCACAAAAGATTCCGACTGGACCAATTTTATCACTTGTTTCTCTGCTGCCCTGTATTCTTCAGCATCCAAACTTCCCTTTTTCCTTAGTTGAACATCGCATCTGCAGCTCTTTACAAATCTCAAAATCCATCCCACTAACTTCACAATGCTTTCATATTTTGAAAAGCGCTGATAAAAACAGCCTGCAGAGGAATCTTGATTTACAGACACCAAAGCTAATTTTGAGCTTTTCCTTTTCTCTTTTAGTGGTATCTCATCTTCATCAAACTCATATTCATTGCATGGTCCTTCGTCTTCAAATAAAGTAAGCCATTTTGGCCCCTCCCACTATCTAGTTTTCACTAAAATACTTGCTTTGCATCCTCGGGAGGGTAAATCAGCCGGATTTTCAAATCCAGAAGTATGACGCCAAGAAAAATCTTGGCTAATATTCCGTATTTCTTGGACTCTGTTATTCACGAAAATAGACCAATTTTCATCTTTAATGATCCAGGTAAGAACGGTAGTGGAATCACTCCAATAAAAACATCTAATATCCGTCCATCCAACACAGATTTCGTTAATCTTGCTCCCACCAATGCAGCAAGAAGCTCTAATCTTGGAATTGTAGCAACTTTCAGAGGAGATATTCGTGATCTCGAGGCTAAAAAAATACACCTTTCCACATTCTCCCTCTTGTACAAGATACGTAACGGCGGCATATGCATCTCTAATTGCGTCACAAAAGGTATGAATGGAGAAGTTCTTCATATTTTCTGGATTAACGTTGATCCAGCGAGAACAGGTAACATTTTCCAATACTTTTAGTTCCCTAAACCATTGTAAAAATTCTTGTCGAAGGGATCCAGTGATTTCTTCGTTCCATTCCAACGATAATTTCCAGGTTTTTTGTAGCATAATTTTGGGACAAAGCATTACAGGAGATACAAATCCAAATGGATCAAACACTTTGTGAGTAACCGATAATATTGTACATTTAGTAATGTTGTCGACATTTAGTTCTTTCAACCAGCTGATATTTAGCGAAAAACAGTCTTCAATTTTATTCCATTGAAGGCCTAACAAATCTGTTTTGAAGGACCTTCCATCCTCTGTTAGTGAAGATTCCCAATCCCGCAGAATGAAACCACCTTTTTTTAATAACTCATTAGAAACACTTATCACTCGCTGCAAATCTAATTCACCGTGGACGCTGGTTACAAGATTGTCCACATAAAAACTCTTCAAAAGACAACTAGTTACAAAAGGATCAACGTCAGTATTTTGTTCAAGATGATACTTCAATACAGCTCCTAGTAGAAAAGGACAGCTGCGAACGCCAAAAACTACTCTGGTATGCCGAAAAAACCTGTAGTCTTTGCAAGCCTTATTTGTCCACCATAGAAATCTCAAGAAGTCTCTATCTTCTCTACAGAGGCTAATTTGCAAAAAGGCTTTCTTTATGTCTGCGATTACACCAATCTTCTTTTCTCGAAAACGCAGCAAAATATCAGGAATGAGCTCAATCAAGTTTGGACCACTATGTAAGGAGTCATTTAGTGACGGATGTTCTTTGATTCGAGCAGATGCATCAAAAACCGGGCGAATAGGAGATGTCTTACTAACTTTGATAACAGGTCTGTGAGGTAGATAATTAGCAGCCAAATCTTTATCTTCAATTGGTACTTCTTCGATAATTCCTTCACGCAGCCATTCGGAAAATATGCTCTCATAACTATCGTACAAATTTTCCTGAAATAACTTCTTGGTTGTGGTGTTTAACCTTCTTTTAGCTTGCTCAAAATTATCAGGTAAAGGCACACAGTTATCTAACCAAGGCAAATGAACTTCATAGCGATTATCTTCATTGTACCTAACAGCTTGAAGAAAATTTTCAGTAGTCAAATCCTCTTGCTCTTTTTTAGACAGCTTTTCAATAGGATCTTTGATTCCAATAGAATCCAGCTTCCAGAAGTCCGAAATGTCAAACTCTTTAGCGAAAAGTGATGTCACTAACATGGCATTGCTTGTAGTAACTTTACTATCAGGAACTTTCCTTAACAAAGTCCACCCAAACAAAGTCTCAATGGCTACTAATCCGCATGGTAAGACCCTACGCTGACCAATTAAAATCTTTCCAAAAAGATCAGCTCCTATAAGTACTTGTACAGTTTGTGGCTTTTCTCCAACATCACTTAATGTTATATCCCTTTCTTGAAGCACTTTTAACCAAGGCCGGGAGTTCACAGGTGATACATCATTACAAATAGCTACCTAATCCAAAGCTTCAAAGTTGCATACAAAATTGTTCTTAATATTTTTCAACCTAATTCTGTAACATGTATGTACAAATTCTTTCGATTTAATCCCACCAAACAGTGAATGTACCAGAGTTTCTTTCTTTACAGGAATGTATCCCATTTCTTCGGCAAGACTCTTTACAATATAAGACTTTTGCGAGCCGGTGTCCAGAACAATTCGCACGATTTTTTCTTTTTTATCTGATATGAGCTTGCACTTTAGAGTCTGTAAAAACACTTTAGGACCCACACTCAGGTTGGACATGTTGACCTCGTTGAAAACTTCAGCTTCTTCTGTCTTCTTGAAATCATTTTTTCTTGACTCGCTTGCTTCGCACATCAAGGGAACATGTTTCTTCCCGCAAATTACACATCTAAAAAATGAACGACATTTTCGGACGGGGTGACCGCGAGCCAGACAGGCAAAACAACAATTTTTTCCCATCAAAATCCTTTGTTTTTCACCTAAACTCATTTTTTGTGCAGAAAAACAGTCTGCACTGGGATGAGTTTTCTCGCAAAACACACGATTTTTTGGTTTTATGAGTATGTGGATTGGTAAAAAGACCGGAGGCGGTGGGTGTTTTATTTTGTTTTACTCTTGGTTCAAATTTCTTATTTCTAAACCCAATATTGTCTTTCTTTTTGTTTAAACCGAAACCTTGCATCGCCAAACAAATCCTTTCTTCTGATTCTACTTCAGATTTTAAGAATTTTAGTAAGCTACTAAGCCTTTCTTGTGGTTCACCACTATGATTGAAATCAGGACCTCTTTGTCTTTGCCATGCTCTTAGTATATCTTCCGGTAAGCATGACTCAACCAAAGGATGAAGTAGAGCAGCGCTTTTATCCGTTGTTACGCCAAGTGTCTCTAATGCCCTAATCTGAGACTCCAAATGGTTATACAGCGCACATAAATTAACAGTCGAACTTTGCGAAGCGTTTTGTAAAACCAATTTTAAAAGCTCGCGGACATAGAATTCTATAAGTAAATCAGTTCGACCAAAACGTGATTTTTTAAAGATTCAACAGCTTTGGCGTAGTTGACGCGGTGGGTGGAAAACTTTCCACTATCTCCCGAGCGCGTGAGCCGCTAACTGTTGCTTGCACTAAATACTGAAATTTATTTTCTGGTGCTATATCAACATCATTATGAACATATTCGAACTGGCTCCAAAAAGGCAACCAGTCCTTTAAATCTCCCGAAAAATGGCGTAATTCTAACTAAGGTAAGTGAAATTTCTTTTTTACACTACCTGACTCTGGAGTTTGATCATCTAGAGTATCTAAAACTGTCCGGGAGTTTAAAGGACTCGTCAAATCCAACTCATGTTGTCTTTGTCGTTCTCTTTCTTCTTCTTGGCGCTTTCTCTCTTCTTCTTGGAGCTTTATCTCTTCGTCTTGGCGATTTCTCTCTTCTTTTTTCTGCCTTTCAGAAACAGTTGTGGCTAGTACGGTTGAAACAAAGTCCGGATCATTTTTATATTCTTTACTGTTTAAAATTACATCTTTCAGTGTAGATATGGTAACCTTCAACGGTAAATCCTCATTGATCTCTTGACACAAATAAATTCGGTCTTCTTTCTTGAAGCCTTTAACAGATGTAAACATATTGACACTTAATGGTCCTGTCGCTGGAAGCCAAATATTGTTAAAAAAAAAAAAAAAAAAAAAAAAAAAGAGTTTCTTGTATTGAAAATTAATACTCCAAACTATTAATACTGCCAAATCTCATTTATTTCACAAATTAACATGCCAACTAGATACCAAGACTCACCTAGTTATAAACAATTTTTTCATGGAATACTGTTAATTAAACAAAACAGAACGATCACTTCCTTGTTGCCACAGCATACAAAATAATATACTTTTTCAATATCGTTCAGTTCACAGTGACAAAAAATTAAACAATGATAAATAAATTCACGTAAACAAAATAATAAATTTAAATAATTGTTTTGCTTTTAACATAATAAACTGAAATTTATAAACTGGATCTCACAATGTAAAACAGATTTTGTGCTCAAAATTTCATAAAAAGCTAGGCATTTAATTTTTTAACAAAAAAAAAAAAAAAAAAAAAACTTAAAATTTGTGAAGTGATTTTAAAATGAGTTTACAAAAATTTAAGTACACACATGAAATTTGATTTACAAGTACCTCAAACTATGCATAACAAAAGTTGGTATGGGTTTTGCGATAACATGATTGGTATTCATACAATACTTCTTTTTATGAATGCATATTGAAAATTCCTTAAAAAATGTACAGATTCTGAGTTCAATTATTTTTAAAAAAATAAGTATTGCTTGATTCAAAAATGCATACCAACTTTTGTTACATGTACTATTAGCAATAAGTAAAAAAAATTCAAAGCATTAGGGACAATAGAAAAAAAGCATTAGCATTTTATATGAAGACAAACTAGTTATATTTTATCTTTCCGAGATAAGTAAGTTTAAAGTTTTGATTTGCCATAGGGATGTGAATAAAAACGAATCCAAAAGCTATCATAATTTTGTGTTTTTTTAGTTTAGAGCTTTCAAATTTTGTAAGGTTATAAAAAAGTATACAAAGAATAATTTAAGCTAAAAAAATTAAATTTGATTTTTTGACCGATTTTTGTCAATCGAATCGTACTGTGTCCCCTTGATAGCATCTTAGGAATTATCCTTGTCAAAATAAATGATGTTCATTAGCAATAGCCATGATTGTGAGTTTGTGGCAAACATTTATTGAGTAGAGCTCTGGGTTTAAACCCTGAAACAATTAAAAACATCATATAGTGAGGCTGGTCATATAGTGAGGCCTGTTAAACCTGTCAAAGGTATAACTCCTTGCATTGGTATGGAAGTACGGCTCCCTGGCTCAGAAGTAATTTTCATTATGTGATCATGGTTTAAAATTATGAGGTCTGTCTCTATTGCTTCTCAATGTGAAATTAATAAACAGTCAAGTACCATTAAGAATAAGAAAAATTCATTAAAATTCACAGATTTCAATAGTTTTATCCTTAAAAATTTAATTAGTTACAGTGATTTTAGTATTCTTCAGTTTCATATTTTGCATTTCACACTGAATTCAAAATGTAATGGCTGTAACAACAGTTAAAGATATGGTAATAAAAATAAAATCTTTTTCTTTGTCATTACTATGTATTAATATTAATTTACCATGTGCCACGAACTCCAGGATAAGTGCTTTAAAATATTTTTGGAATTTAACATTTTTTAAAGTTACATATTCCATTTAAAAAAAATGTAATTTCTTGTAGGATATTCACCTTTTCTATTATATTAAAAAAATTGATATACATCATTTTATATTTTAAAAATTATCGTACAAGAATACCATTATCTATATTTCTAAAGGTAATGAGATTCACACTTGTGAATGCTATTATCATTTTTCCAATCACACATACACAATGTACTTTTAAATTATGATTAAAAATGTAATATTAATGAAAGTAGTATTGAAATTTAATAAATAGAATAAACATGATACAAAAGTATAAATAATATAAATATTTATTCATGGATTTCATGCAAAATAATATCTTCTGTTTAAAAGTTATATCTGCTATCCTTAAATACTGCAGAGAAAATAAATTAATCCTCGGAACTTCCACATGTTAGTAATTACATACACATATAAATATATATATATATATACAAACCTAAACTGCAGTTATTTTATGTATTACTAGTGCAATAGTTATATGTTATGTTAAAAGTTTCTAGTTATTTGAAAAAAGAAGAGTAAAACCAGTAAAATAATGTACAAAATGATTTAGTTATTCTTAGAGATTTGTTTTTTTTTAATTTTAAAATTTTAAACTAGTAATAATTTTAAAGATCTTTCATTTTTATTAAAAATGTCTTCTGTAAATATTTTGTTGATTTACAAATATTTTTTCACAACTTGTTTAAAACAATTTACAAAGTAAAAAAAGTACAGATAATACATCAATATTTCTAATTTATTAAACATTACACAATTATAAATTTCTCACACTACTTAGTAGATACACGGGTTCTTTTATTCCAAGCAAAGTTAGCACCATAGCTTTTATGTTTGAAGGATGACTCTTTAGGTTCATCTATGTAGTAGGGCCAATCTAAAAAATATTTAAACAACTCTCAAATATATTAAATAATTCAAATACTGATTATTTTATTAAATGAAATAATCATTTAATTCTTCGACAGGAAATAACTAGAGTACAAATTAGACATAATTCTAATGTTATGTACATCATAAAGTATTAAGAATTAAAGCAATTTACATGTTGGTATAATTGCTAATGCATCTTAATTTACAACTAATAAAGCAGAAAATGACATCCAAAGTATTTTACTCATAATTAAATGCAATGTGTACAACATAGATTTTTAATTATTACATAAACAAAATTATCTGCACACTTTTTTTCCTTCAATTCTTGAACATAAAGACAAAACAAGATTTTTAATATTCTTAGTAATATTCATTTTCTCTCAAAATCTGTGCACATCAAGGTTATTTCTCATCCTTTCTCTTTCCCCACTTTTAAAAATAAATCTTTTATTTATGGGAAAGAGAAATAATCATTGTCTATGTTGAGGATGTTTATTATACACAAATTTGTCCCCTTTTTGAATGCACATAAACTTTAAAAAACAAAGCCTTATTGAAATGATTTCAGCACAAACGTTTGCTCTGATTATGAACAGAGAAATATTAAAAATTACTTTGAAACTGTACACCAATTGGAAGAATAACATGTGATTAAATAATACAAGTAGTTGAAAACTGAAAAAATGCTTAAAACAATAATTGCATTAAAGATTAGAACTATATTCTAAAAACTGCATTAAATTTTATCTAAACTTATCCTGACAGACATAGAACTCAAATATTCTTACAAAATCTTCAAGCAAAAATAAAGAACAGTCAAATAACATAAACACAAAAAAGTATTCTAAACTGAATTTAATTTTTAAAAAAATTATTCTTCTGTGTAAGTACATATTTAGAAATATTTTCTATTATTACAACTTCCATTAAAATTACACATTTTGTAATGTTTTTAAGTAATAAATGCATTGAAAATATTTTTATATGTAATTAGAAAACATCAAATAAGCTTTAAAACGAAAATATATTCTTAAATTATCCATGAATCCTTTAGCAAATTAAAATATCTTTTTGTCTAGTACATTTAAGTACATATTTTATAAATGTGTATTGTTTAGCTTCCTTTTAACTATTATAAATAACATTCATTCCTTAAAATAGACTTAGAATTGGTTAATATTTGCAATTTCAAACTAATTAAACTTAAATAAAATAAAAAGAATAAGTTCAAATGCAACACGATTTGATCATATTTTAAGCCTCAAAATTGCCCTGAGATCTCATATCCAAACAATATTTTGATAGGCTCTACCTAATCAGATAATAGTTCTTCGTAAAGTTTTTAAAGAAAAAACTTGAATTTTAGCAAGATTCCTTATATAAGAATTATCTATTCAATTTTCTTAATCTATCTTATTTCATTAAGTGAAACCTTTGGAAATAAAAAAAAATTATGGTCTATAAATTGATACTTCAACTGTTCAAGTCTATAATAAAACATTATTTGAAAGAAAAAAAATGCAATAAAAGTATTTTAAGTTATTAATCACAGGAAAAATAAAATGAAATAAATACCATTTTTTTCACAGAAAGCAACTGCCTCTTCTTGGCTTGAAAACTGTACATTTAAATTGGACAAAGGATCCCCACTAAAGAGGAAGAAAAAAACTTTTAAAAATTTGTTTAATCTTACTCATGATTTTCAAGTCTGAAAGTTACACTGATCAATTACACAGAGTAAAAAATAAAAAGAAAGATCATAAAATTAACAAAATATAAAAGTTGAAAACAAATATATATACAAACATAGAATTTTGACACTCTACTTTCAAAAACTACTATTGCTACTACTTTCATTGTTGAAACTTACGTAGAAGACCAGCCCATTAATGGATTCTCCCAGCGTTCCCTTGTCTCAAATTCAAGCTTCCACTTTCGGGTGTTAAATGTTCCAGATTGCATAGGATTTTTTGCAGGTTTGAAAATCCTTACAAGTCTAGTTTTAATATGCTCTTCTGGCACTCCAGTAATACTACTAATAGGCACCTGTAAAAGATGAAGTTCAAAGAATTTCAACTTCAACAATTCCATTTGTTGAACAATAAAAATTTAAATACAGTTAAAAAATAAACTGAACTTTCAAAAAAATAATTTAAAAAATGATATACAGTTGACTCTTGATAATTCAAATTTTCGATAATATGAACCTCTTGATAATTTGAAGTATATGCTCAGTCCCCAGAAAAACTCTTGATATTTTGAAGTAAAATCTGTGGTTGGCCAGACTACAACACGCTATAATTTGAGGTTATCTTATAAAACTCTCGACAATTTGAACATTCACTGTCATCTGCAGTTCTGTAATACACAGGTTGGAGCTTATAAGTTTTATGTTGTATTGTCTCTGCGTGCCTTAAATGTAACGTAGCCCCTTTGATGAACATCTGTCTGCTATCCCTTCTTAGTGTTTTCCCGATTCCTCAGAGGAAAAGACACTTTTGTTTTTATTGCTTTAAGTGGTAAATAGACCAATCACACCTGTTATCAGCCATACATATCTTTCGTTTACACATGGCCTTGCTACACATGTGCTTAGAAAGGATGCTCCACTATTATAAAGAAGAGATGTGCATAGTATTGAGTATACAGGACTTTTAACTTCTGTAAAATATATTTATACTGTATATATAATATGTAATATTTAAAAATACTTTAAAATAATTGCATACATTTGTACAATTGTTGTTTTATTACATGGTTTCAAATTTAAATGTGTTAGACAAAAAATTTCTGTTCGTGTATTTTGTGAATTTTTCTACCCTCTAGATAATTCAAAGTTTTTCATAGGTCCCACCAACTTCAAATTATTGAGAGTCGACTGTATTAATATATTGATTTACTTCTTGCAATTGAACAACATTTTAACTTGTATAACATCTAATTTGAATTTTTAATCCCCTGGAATCCAGGTAATGTATTTTTTTTAAAATCAAAAGCAACATGTTTAATTTCAGAACAATTTTAACTTGTGACATTTAATTGGAATTCAAATTTATTCCAAAGGCTTTTCCCTTTTAATTCAGATAAAAGTTATTCTCTAACCATGCAAATTGTTTCTCTTTTCATATAATTCCAGCAAAATTCTAGTTTGGATCACACCTTTGGAGATGAAGGGGGGGGGGAATGAGCTAATTTTCTCTATTCAATACGACAATTTGCCAAAGCAATAAATGTGTGCACTAAAATAGGATCATCATATAATCCCCCCCCCCTCTAATGGGGCTGCATATTGGTATTTTTTACCTTTGCAGACCTAGTTCATTCCCCAGAAGCTGGTATCACTTTTTAGTGCGGCACTGTATAGGTGACACTAATTGCCGCAAGTAATTTTGATGCCCAACTTCCTCCCCAGATGGAGGCACCTGAGCTCTGATGATGTGAAATTGAACTTAGGAATTTAATTTTGCCAAGAGCACCCAAGCCAAACGGGCACTTCAAGAGGTTTTTTACATGCCGCATAATCATACGACATGGCCGCTGTCGATTTTCTGCATCATGAAAATCCACAGACTTGGGCCGGGATCGTACATGCAACCTTGGGTAAAGAAGACCAGTGACAAACCAACTATGCCACCCAGTCGGCATCATATAATTTGTTCAAATCTTTTTATAATCCAGCAAAGATTAAAAATCAACAAATGATCTAATTACATATACACCAAGCATGGGCAGACTTTTCCAGGGGATGGGCAACTTCTAATATTGAAAAGGTTTTACGGTCCCCCTAGTAGCATAGGTGTGGCGATTTTGTATTAAAATTGTATGTTTTCCCTTTTTAACACTTTTTTTCCACATTGTACCCATCTCTTAAAATGTGATAGATTACTATTTTTACTAAAAAAGTACTATTTATTATTTTTATTAAAAAGTTATGTAAAATATTATTTATTATGAAAGTATTTACTATTTTTACTATGCAAAATTGTCAAGTTGAATGTTCGAACAACTATGAGCTACTGCTAGACTGTGGGTATATTCAGTGCAGTGAGCAGAGAACATACCCAAAACAATGACTCCGAAATAAACATATGTACTTAATTTTTGTCGCTGCCAAGTCCCGTGCCATAGTGGGACATGACATCAACACAAGAACTTAATCTTGTGGAAGCACTGGGAGTAGGATGATGTCTTGATAGCCAATCCTGTGCTTTGGCGGGAAAAGCTGATCCTCAACACTTATTTTCCCCTTCAGTCAATGTGAGGGGAAAAACTCATTTCTAGTGAGTGAGTGAGTGAATATAAACGTCGCACTGTTCAGCTATATGAAGGCTTTTGGTGATGGACCTCATAATTTTGAGCCATGGTCAAGTGACGAGGATGACACCTGAGCTGGCACCCTCCTCTCCTAACTACCACACCACACCAATGGGAGGACATTTGATTTCTAGAATTATTTAACATGCATTGCTCCCCTACAAGGTGGGTCTTTAGTGGTACTGGGCTCGAACTCATGACATGCCAGCCACGATCCGATACCTTGACCACAAAACTCATTTCTAAATTGGCATTGTAGTGATAGCTTTTTCCTTTACAACAGAAGTGAATGTGTTAAGTGTCATTGCGCACTTTCAATGAAAATACATGTGTCATCTACACATTTAATGAAATCATTTGCTTTAGTAAACACAGTGACATCGATTGTGAAAAGTCGATTCTCAAATCCAGATGGTGTTGGTGTTCCATAAATATGTTTCTTTAAGTAAGCACGTCTTAGGTCTTAGTAAAGGTGGTCACACCAAGATGTCTCTGAGGTCTACCGGTTGATTGTGATCGACTTAATGCTCATCCCTGATATACATTATTTAGACATCAAGTTAGAGATTGTGGATAATTTATTTAAAATATGACATATACAGCCCAGATATCGACTTAAAATAGAGCATGGTTAAATTTATCTTGTAATTCCATAAATGTTTAAGTTAATTATTTATTACTGAGTAAAAAAACGTTATGAAATGCAATGCAATTAAAAAGTTCTCATTGTTTTACCAAACTTTTTTTTTTGCTGTTGGTAAAACTTTATATTTAAAGTTTTATACACAAGCAAGAAAAAACTGAAAAATCAGTTTGATAATAACTGAAGATGTTAAAAGTGTCAGAATAAGTATAAAGGATTAATTTTAACATTCTTTTAATAAATAGAAAACATATTTTAGAATTAGGAAAAAAATGTTTACAATTATTTAACGTTTCTCAATTACCATGCTCGGTACAGTAATATGTTGTTGTAACTTTTCAATTTGCTTCTTTTCTTCAGAATTCAACAATACTTCTTTTACATCTTTAACTGCAGGTTCATTTTTTTTCTCATAAGTATTTCTTGCAGCAGCAATAGATATCCATCTCCTACAGACATATAATTATAAACTTCCGTTAAATTTGTTAATTAAGTATCAACATATTTTTTTAAAAAAAATATTCATTTACATAAAATGTATGTAAAAGTGAAATAGGTAATATGTTTCAATATTAGGTAGAATAAGTCTCAAATTAATTCAAAATATTTAACCAGAACAGTTAATAAATATTTACAAATTGATAACACTAATCATACAAACTTGGTCATTCTGCCTCTGTTCATGCATCTCAATAATAATATTCACATCAGAAAAAAAAATCATTATTTTCATCATAAACTGAATTATAGTATTTTCAATTTTATGGATTTAAATTCTGTTCAGAAATTTATTTCAGATATCTGCTTATTGTTTAAATATTGTGTGATAAACAAAAATTTACAAAGGAAAGTGCATTTTTAACATTATTGGGTTGGTAAGTTTATGGCAAGAGACATATTTGCTCATGCTGCAGCAAACATTCACTACTTTAAGGAAAAAATTGAATTTTTGAATGAAATTAGGAGTAAATAAGACAAAATAATACAAGACCACAAAGATAAATTGGGATTGAGTTACCTGTATTCCTATTAAATATAAAAGTGCATGATAATCTTTAAAGATTACCATATTTATTTGAATCTAAGCCACACTCCAAATTCTCAATACATTTTTATGAAAGAAAAAAAAAGAATAAAATGACTCAATATTTATGAAATTAAAAAAAAAAATTAAAAATGAGAACTACTCTAAGAAGTGAATAATTAATTTATTTTACAATATTAAACCTTTTAAATACATACATGAACCTGTAATTGTTCTAACCATCAGTATCATATACAATTTCCCTACTCAACACATTTTCCACCTTTGATTCTAAACCACACCCAATTTTCAGAAGCATTAAGATTGGAAAAAAGTGTGGCTCAGATTTGAATAAATACAGTAACAACAAATACAGTAATTATTTATTTTATTTAATTGAAGACTGACTATAGAATACATACTAAACAATCAGCTTCAGATTAACTTTACAGAAGTCAATATTACCTTTTTCAAATTTAAATTTAAGAATTTAATCTTTTTAGCTGGAAAATAAAAAAAAAACATTTAAAAATACTGTTGATAACAGTATTTATTTAATATTCTCATACTCAGTCAAATGAAGATAATTCATTAAATTATTAAATATTTGTATACATTCCAAATAGATTTTATCTGCCACAACTACATAAACTGTAGATTTGTTATATTAGCACCACCATATGACATTTAACTTTCTTTCTGAAGATGATATTAATTTTGACAAATTGCAATTCAAATCAAATCTAGGGGAAACAAGGGTTATATTTCTGGATTACAGAATCTGGCATTACACAATTCCTTATGCAAACATAAATGATGGACAATAAACAAAGTCTTAAAGGCAAAAGAAAAATATATCACTGTAATTGTTTCTTGAACATTTAAAGCATACCTTTTTATAAAATTCAAATAATTCCTTGAGTTATTTTTTCAGCTGAGTAACAAGAATTTATAAGAGACAAATAAAAAAATTAACACAAGAACTTAAAAAAATAAAATGAGAAGGAACAAAGACAAACAAAAAGAAATTGGAAAAAAGATGAAAAATAAAATATATATTTTTTCTATATGTGACATTGCTTTAATAAATGATGGAAAAAAGTTATATATAAAAAATATGCAATTATACTTTTCAAACTAGTTCCACCTTAGCACTAGAACGTCCATCGGTGTCAATTTGACACCAGAGCCTGTTTACTTCATTCTCCTTTCCGCATTTTTACAGAGGAATTTGAAACATTTTCATGACTTTTAATCATTTTCCAAGGTGATTACACAGAAAAAGTTTTGTGGTTCGTGGTTAATTAGGAATAATTTTCCAACTAAATATACCTAGAATGTCCACTGTTGTCCTTTTGACATCAAGGCAATTTATCATTATAAAAAGCTGTCGTTCAACAAAATATAGTACACTAAGATACTATTAGTAAAACAAACTTCTCAAAGTTCTATCACACATTTTTTTGACCTTGAATACAATGTTATTCAGTTCAGAGTGGAAATGAATAAATTATACTAAAATTGTTGTGGCTAAGTGTTTTGTTACATAGTATTTGCTTATCTAATAAAAAAAATTCATTCGATTTTCAAATTTAGTGCAGATCAGACACAGTGAAGCAAAAGCTCTTAGAAAAGGTCTAACCCCAGATGAAATTGCTAATTTGTTGCAAGATCTTTCTGAGAATGAATTGGCTCTAATATAGATTCCAATGAAGACATAAGATTGAATGAAAGTGACTGCGAAGAATCTGAACAAAAGTGCAGATTTATTATATTCCAGTAAAACTTGATATATATGTCACTAGGGATGGCACAGAACAGATACTGCATAATAGAAATATGTTCCTCGCAAATTTGTGACTCGAAATTTTTTGCACAAAGCAGTGGTCCAACAAGCTTCACGAAGCATAATGACAATGTCAGTTTTTTACAGTATAAAGGGTCATAATATATGATACTTATATGAAATTATATCAAAAGTCTTAAAACTTAACCTTACTGAACAGTAGTCCAGCAATTATTCAGTTAAACAATTAATTTTTTTATTCTATACTGCGGTATGAAAATGACACCCGTGGACATTTAAGGGTAATCAAAATTCCGGACATTCTAGTGTTAAATAACAAATAATCATGGATACTCAAATGTATTAAAGGAACATATAGTATATTTCTATACAATAAATTGTAGTAAAGATAACAAAGCTTTGTAATAAAAGAGAACTAGGTAAATCAATGAAATTGAGCTGTTTTTATAATTTAAACAAAAATCAAGATCAATATAATTAATTAATAAGTAATTTTATATTTTATTAGTTGAAAAAAATCTGATAAATTTTAATGAAAATATTTGAGGTTAAGATAATAAAACAAATATGAAATTATTTTTTTAAAATAATGCATAAATAATGATAAAAAAATTCCAATTCCTAATTATAATTAATATTTTAACAAAAATATTACAGTACAATTACCTAAATACAGATTTTGAGGAAGAGTAAATTGAATAATTATGCATTACATATACTGTGATCAAAAGTAATATATATATATATATATATATGTATAACTCAAATAAAATCAATATATGATATTTTGGAAGATTAAATGTAAAGGGGGAAGAAAAAGAAAGAAAATATTTAGAGTTACTACTGAATAAACATTTTTAAAAAACATGTTTTTATAAAAATTATTTGAAGGATTATATATAGCTCCCTAACAGTATCTTTATGAGTATAAATATGCAATTTTATACAAAAATGTAATAAAAAATTTCAATTACACCAGAAAGTTTATACACATAATATTTCTAAAATTATGTTTAGTAATATTTATATAGCTTCATACAAAAAAAAATCTTTCCCCAGAAAAACAGAAATTATCAAAAATACAGTTCTATCGTCAAAATTTTTTAAAAGGTGAATCAATGGAAAAATAAATAAAATTTAGATGATTGTACAAATTGAGATTGGTAATAAATACTCAAGGTGGATAAAAAATATATAATCCTTCATTTATAAAAAAAATATTCAGCGATATAAATTTTCTTGCATAGTTGGAATACTAAAAACAAATCTTACGCATTTGTTGTTAAAGATGATTTAGTTAATATTGAATAAAATCTGTAACAACTTGACATTGGAAGAGCCATGTTCAATGCTTACTACTTCTGTTTTCAACAGCGAGTCTTATTCAAGTGTTCCATGGCTGTTCGTCCCAATATATTTTATTTTGCAAAATGATAATTCCATAATAAAAAATTAAACAACAAAATTATTATTAAAATTTTAAAAAATTGAAACAGTTTTATTATAGAGAAAAATTTCTCAAAATAATTATCTTTTTGAACATATACACAAGCAATGTATATTGGGTAACGCTGGTAAAAGCACGCGTACTCAAATCTTTCAACAGTATTCAAAGTTAAATCCAAAATATTTACAATTTTTATGTGTGCTCGGTGAAGTTTACACAAGGGATTTTGATACTTACTTAATGTACAGAATACGTTTTAGGGAAAATAATTGCCTTTAATGTCCAACATTATATACAACCCCTTCAAGTAATCAATTTATTAGCTGAAAGTAAAGTTTTGGAAAAAGAGAATTCTTTTGTGATTCATTTTACTTTAATATTGCAAGGTAACATTTCACTTTTTATTTTAAAGTATATGTGATGGAAACTTGTTGATTAGATTACCTTTTGTTTGATAATTAAATGAAATTATTATAATGGGGCTAATTTGATATAGGGGTGCTAGGATCCAACCAGAAAATTACAAAGGTAAAACTTAAATATTGTTATAAGATTTGTTGAGAACTTGGCAAATTAAGTTTTTATTACCATATTAAACAGAAGTAATGTTTCGATTATTTTCATTGTGAGTAAGTACTAAATTGGGAACTGTCATTTACTGAGCACTTGAGCAAAATGGTGCAACAATGAATGAAACTCTGCTTCTTATTTGTATACTTACTTGATTGAATTAATGAGTTACTGTATGCATTCCATAAGGAAAAATGTTTGCTGTTCAAAATGCCACTTTTCATTAAAAGCCAGATATTTCCTCTATTGATTAATTTTTTTGATGTGATTTCTTATGAGTTTATTCTTGTCATTTAAAATTTTATTAATGCTTTTAAATTTCATGCATTTGTTTTTAAAAATAAAATAAACCAAAAGCAAATTAGGGGAAAAAAATTTCCCAAATTGGGGACCCAATATGTGAATTTAATGTTGTCAATGTGTGATATGGTTTTAATGGAAAAAGATCTAAAAATCTCTTTTCTTGAAGCATTTGTATTTTTAATCATAATGAACTGTTTAGCTGTAGCTTTCAAAATATCTTTGAAAACAGGTACATCATGCTTGTAATGTTTCTTTCCAAATAAGTTTTCTAAAATAGGTTAAAATAATGTGCAGAGTTTCACATTTGCTTTTTTGTGCATTTGAACCAACTCTTAAATCATTCAACATACTGTATGAAAATATCACTTAGACTGATAAAAATCATATTTGTAGCTTGTATTTCTTGTTTGCTTCTTGTATAATTTATATTTTTACTACATTCCTTCTAGCTGTCAAAAACAAAGTTTTTCTATTAATTCCTAAATTTTTTTCAAAAATATTGTTGTACTTTATCCAAAAGGATGTGTATATGATGTGGGATGGCTATTGCTTCATTCACATTTAAAAAATATGCTGGTGGTATCAAATTCTTTAAATTGAAAACATGAATAATGGGAAAGTATAGCAATTTAAAATTATGTAGTTGTTAATTAAGCATATTTATGTAATACTATTTAATAATTAGTGTTAACAACCAGTTTCTTTTTTTCCCTTCCATGGTCAAAAATAAATATTAAGCTATCTGTTCACTTCTCCCATGTTATAAACATCCAATACAATAACCTTTTAATTATCTGACATATTGATTGAGATAAAAAAAACTGTAAATAAATTTGGTATGTTTTCGTTTCATCAGTGCAAATCTCGCCAAGTAGGCTTTATAGTTGACTACACACACATAAAAAAAGTTATGAATGTTAGTTTTCATTGGTTTTTCATCTATTTTTGATGTACTATGAAAAAGACATTGGATAAGAATAGACCACAACTTGTCTTGAAAATGTGAAGGTAAAAATTTACCAGCAGGAATATTCTCTTTGACATCAGTTGTATCATTTTACATGACCTTATCGCTTGCACCAGCAAAACAGAAACATACTGCAAATTCTTTCACTTGTTGTTTTTGAGCAATTATATATTGCTTTTATTTTTATTTATTCATATTAAATATTTTTTCTTAGGATTTAATTCCTGTTTTTTTCTTTATTACTCCAATTCAATTATAAAAATTCTATTGTTTTAAAAAAATTAGAAACATGTATTATTTTGGTACTTTGTTAGTGTAACACTACTCACTGCCAGTCCATTAGGGCAGCTTATAAAATAAGGGAATAAAGCAAGATTAATTTAGAAGGCAAAATATGAAATCAGAAAAAAATAATACGTTTAAAAAGATTTATGATTAACGTAGTTTTATAAGTTAATTTATTTTTTGTTATGTTTTTAATAATAGTTTTGATAATTATTTTTTTAGCCTATGTATTAATAAAAAAAATACTAAAATTTGTAATTCATCTTAAAGAGGTAACATACTATTGCAAATATCTTTGAGAATTGCTGAAAATATTTCAACAAAATAATTTATTCAACACTGAGAAAAATATAAAAGGAGGCAATTGCTTTTCATTTTTGTTTAAGTAATTTTCTGTTTAAGAAATGGTAGTTCTGTCATTAATAGTGAACTCTCAATTTTTTTTCTTCTATATGTAAAAAATTTTGTTAATTCTCTTTAAATTCCTGTTCATTGTACAATTTTCAGATGAGTGATGTACTTGATATTTTGGATGTCGAAAGACCCCAAACTCCAGAAATTAGTAAAGAAAGTATTATGGATGGCAGAAAAGTATGTATATTTCAAATATCTATCTCTAATAATAAAAATGTTTTAAAATTAATTTAAAGAAATAATTTTTTAACCTGTTATGGTTTTTATAGAAAAATTTAATTATGAATAGAGATTTTTAATTTATTTTCAACTATGATTAAATTAGATTCTTTTACAGTTAAGTAACTGCATTATCATTGAAAGTTGTTTATTTCCAAATTTGGAAAATAATTCATAAAGTTGTAATTAATGTACATACTTTAAATTGTATATTTGAATCCCTATGAACTTGATCAATTAAAAACATATTCTGTACATGTTGAATGTAAAAATATATTTAGTTTTTGTACTGTATTATAATTAATATGCCAATGCCAATTTTTTATTGGGAGTAGAAGAATAATTTATTAAGCAAAAAGTAAGGATCTTTAAGGATAAAAATAAGTAACACAATCATTAGCTTCTTAATCTTGGTACCTTACAAATTTTGTTAGAAATGATTCCTCTATTTTTTAATGTAATATGTTGCTGACACTTAAATTTGTTTTCATCATATTGCATGTGAATGGAAGTTTTGTGTACAAAATTATTTGCATTAACAGTTCCATGCAGAACTTTGAACCATTTTTTTCGTTCTGCCACGAATAAAGATTATTTAATGTATATTCTTATTTCTACTAAAAATATAATTCTGTCATTAACAAAAATGTATTTATATACTTGACACATGATGATAATTATATGGTTGACTTTAAATTAAAATTATCGATTAGTTGGTTAGACTAATTTCTTAGCACTGAAAGAGAGGTCGTCCTTCAATGGATTCCTTCCCATTGCGATATTCATGGAAATGAACAAGCCCACAAAGTGGCCAAAAAGGCTTCAACACTGCATCCACCTTGTCTACTGATTCCTCTTAGAAATTCCAATTGATCAGGGATAAAAATTGTCAGAAAAGAATATCCAACCTTAAAGAGCTGGCTGATGGTAAATCTTTGTCTTGTCTAAATGCCCAGAGACATGCTCAACTTTCTGTCCTTCCTAGGGTAGAGGGAGTGGCATGTTTTAGAGTCACCACCCCAAGCATGATTATTTGCAGGCCCATCTCTTTAAAACTGGCCTGTGTGATTCTCCACTCTGCCCTCTCTGTAATTCTGTGCCAATGACTGGGAAGCATCTATTTAGTTTCCAGTCTCTCTACTTCATGCTCAATCTCAAATTAACTGTGAAGTTCTCCCTCCTACTAGCGTAACTGGACTGCAAGACGTCTTATGTCCTTAGGATGTTGGCAGATGTAATTTTAAAAAAAAGTTAAAAAATGACTGAAGATATATCAAATTGAAATTTTTTCAGTTCAGTTCCAGTTTTCGTTCGGACCAAAATAATGGTTTTTCAGGTTTTTGGTTCAATTCTGGTTTGAAGCCCTGGTTCCATATATAAAGCCGATTTTTCTTCTTTTTTTTTAAAATTTGTGGATCAACAGTCAAAAAGTTATACTTTTTTGCTTCATTTGAAATCCCAGATCTCATTTTTAAAACTTGAACAAGAATTATGAAGTTTTAAAAATAGTGGCTGATAAGAAAGATATTCATTTTGTGAACACAAGATTAGAAATAACACACATGTGGTTACAAAGAAGTACAAGCATTGAGTTATTAAAATGTGATTCTTGTTTTAATTTTAGTGAATTCAGTACTTATGTATTATTGCAACCTATTGGTGACATTATATGAAATGAAGCACTTGGTTGCCAATTCTGCGCTTACGACACATAGGAAATCGGGGTTGCCAATCTGGCGAGTTATTAATAGAGTTGGTGATTGTTGTGATACTACAATTTCACCAATATTATTGCTGTAATGCACAAGTGCTACATGTTTTAAGGGATCTTTTATTAGTTAATTAGTTTGTTGTTTTTTATTTAGTCATAGTTTACTTAGTATATTTTCTTGAATTAAGTATTTCAAAAGATAAAATAAAAATTGTTTTCAGAATCTTAAATGTTCTTTCCAGTGTTTAAATAGAAATTACTTTTTTTACTATAATTCATTTACTCCTTTTTTTAAATTCATTTTATTCTTTATTTATTGATTGTTTACTTTGTAAATTTTATAGAATTATGTGTTTCCTAAAATTAACTGTAAAATAAGTAAAAGTAACAATTGTTTTCAAAATCTTCAAAGTTGTTTTAAGTGTAAAAATTTAATTTGTTTCTTTTTTTTTTCATTAATAGTTAACTCTTTTGTTTTTATGTATTTTATTTAATTTTTTTAAAAAAATGGGATATGTCATTTTTTTTTGTGAGAGAAAGAAAGATATGTGAAAAGTAAAGCAAAATTGTTAAGTATTAATTAATCGTTATTTCAATTTTTTCAAAGAGAAGATTCCTATTTAAAATGCTTTTTTACTTCTCTTTTTAAGCAGAGAGGTAAAAAATATTTGATAGCAAAATTTTTGTACAATTTAATATACAGGCAAATGTATTTATTGTATTTACTCGAATCTACAAATCTAAGCTGCACTCCCCCTCCCCATGTTAATGCTACTGAAAATCGGGGGGCAGCTTAGAATTGAAGAGGGGGGGATTCATTGGATGGGGCAGTTAGAGCAATTACAAGTTCATGTATGTATTTAAATGTTTTTGTTTTTTGTAATTCTGGTAAAATAACTATTTATTTTACTTCTAATTAGTTCACATTTTTAATTTATTTTAATTTTTTAAAATTAGATATCGATGAATGATTTTACTATTTTTACAATTACTATTTTTCATTTTTCACAAAAACTTGAGAATTTAGGGTGTGGCTTACAATTGATTGCAGTTTAGATTCAAATAAATACAGCTGTTTAATTATATATATTTGACTATTTTTTGCAGTTAGTAATTTGTAAATTCTTTTTCCATATACAGTCTTTGATAACTGTAATTTTAAAACTTAGACTCACATTTCTTAGGATTTTATTTATTATATTATATTATGATATACAAATATGAATTTATGAATTATATTACATAATATAATAGCTCTGTATTCTATGAATTTCTATGTATTGGTATTTTTGTGACATATCTACTAATAAATGCATTAATAATACAATTTTAATTAATAATACAATATCAAATTTTACATTTAACAAATATTCTGTAATAATTTTTTTTAAAAAATTTAGTATTCACAGTGGTTACAGTATATATTTATTACAATTAAAATTTGTAATAAATTGTGTGACAACTGTTATGTATTACATATCTGAAAGTGGCTAAATTGAATTTAAAACTGTTGTTATATTCATATTTATTGTTTACTTACTTATTGTTCAAGCATTTACATTTGTTATTCACTATTTATTTTTGACTTAAAAACCTATAGATTATAAGTTGGGATTATTTTCAGAAAAAGAAAAAACTAAATGAAGCTACTTTTAAAAGACCCGAGGGAATGCATAGGGAACTCTATGCTTTGCTATACTCTGATAACAAGTAAGAGGTTTGAATTACTTCTAGTAAACTCAATAAATTGTGTAGTTAAAGTTAAATAGATTAATATTTAAATTTTTAAAATTCTAGTTTCCTGTTGCATAGCTGCTTATTTAGTTTGGATTAATGATGTTCCTAAATGTGAAATATGAAGCATAAATTTCATATTGTACTTCTGACTAAACAGTTTAAAATACAATTTGGCTTGTAATTTTTAAAAAAAATAAATTGCAAAGTTTATATGCTTTTGAAAAAATAAAATTATATTACATAAAAATTGTTTAATTATTATTATACAAATCATTATAAATTAAACATAAGTTTTTATTATTTTTAATAATATTGTAAAAACACTCTTATTCTGCTAAAGCCAGCTTAAAGTTATTATTTTGCTGTCCCATCATTTAAACATTTCATTTCATGATGTGAATATTAAAAGGGGGACATCTTAAAGCATGCGCAAATTGGACCTGAGCCTTGGCCTTGTCTTGCTTTCAATGAGATTATTATTTGAATAATTTTAAAATCCTGGAAATAGTCTCCTAAAAGCTGATAATTTTAAACTATGTGTCAACTGGCAAAGCTTTATTGTTATATTGCTGTTCTTTTTCTTTGCTTCTTCTTGGCACCATAGCTCGCAACTATGGCATTTACAACCTTGCATTCCTGTGTGATTCCAAATCGTTTCTGTAAACACCCTGAGAGTTTGTCGATCTGGTAGCGAATCACCCTGTAGACTTTTTCTTCTACTTTTAAAATTTAGATAAAATTTCAAGTTTTATAATTAGTTAAACATGTTCAAGCATTAATTTGTCTATATGCAAATGAACCAATTAAAATTTTTTTCACCCAACTTTTAATTGCTTTATTAATTTTACTCAAGAATTAATTTTTGAGATATTAGAATTTTTAACAGCATTACAATTTCATTATTATTTTAGTCAGCTGAAAAAGGAACAGTAAATAAAATATATATCTGTCCTTTCCCCCCAAAGCTTCTTACATTACCAAAGGAATTTTATCACAAGTTTTAAAATCGTTACTTTATTAAAATGAGTTTTATTAATGAAACTAGGGATGTAGTATTATTTATGTATTTTACTTCCAGCACTGGGTATATTGTTTGTTTATTTATTTCATTTTAGAGATAAGCCTCCTATGTTTATAACAGATAGTGATCAAGGTTATAAACAGAATAAAGCTAAATTAGGTTTAAAACGAGTACGTCCTTGGAAATGGATGCCATTTAGTAATCCAGCAAGAAAGGTATTTAGAATAATTATATTTATATAAAGATACTTTTTCTGCAAAACTGTATTGTCTTCTCTGAAGGAACCCTAATCTTTTATGATATATCTCACTTAACTTTATTTACTTAATTTTTTTCTTCTTGAAATTTGTGAGAAATTTTTATATGTTTTAAAAAAAGAATTACTGCATTTAAAGTTACTAAATTGCAGAATATTTCATATTTTTAGATTTATTATGAAAGTAATTTAATTTGTATGTATCATGAGTATTGACCTTAAAATATTGTTTCAAATTTGTGAGGGAAGGAAACACAGTCATTTCCAATTATTTGAATAATAACAGATTTATTAATGGGAACAAATGACTGCAAAGAAAAGTTGATACATATATATGCAAAAGAAATATTATTTCATATTATTTACAACAGTTGAAAACGCACTTGCTATAAACAAGCTTAACAGCACTCCAGAAACATGTCTCCTGGAGCAGTCCCGCTAGCAGCAACTCAGACAGTCTTTCTGTCTTATCACAGCCAATTCACAAGCAAATTCTAATCTTGCCAGTTGTCTCTCCTTATATATCTTATGGATATTTACACTAGGGTTGAAGTCCATACTCTTCTCTAGTGTTCCTTTGTTGTATCATTTTTCGGCAAATTTGTTGATCAGGGTGAAAGTGTCTAATCTATAATAGTTACCTTGACCACATCTTCAAAGTTTGCATTAATCATTTGTCAAGCTCATGCTGAGAAGCAAACTTCTCCTGTAAAACTCAGTTTTCCACCAGAAGAGCAGCACTGCAGGGAAAATAACGCACATTGTTTCAATATTCATCAAGTAAATTATTAGAAATTCAAAACTTTGTGAACAATTCGCTAAAAGTTACATTTATTTTTTATTTGACAAAAAGATATTTTTTTCAACATCATGCATTCAACTCTTATGTCTAATTAAATTTGTATGTGATTAAAATGATGTATACTAATTTCTGAGGTTACAACATGATCAATATAATTCTATAACAAATCAAGAATTTTCTCTTATATAAATTTATATTTTTTTATTGTTTTTTGTTGTGCAGTAAAAATACTAAAGCATATCAAAATTTAAAAGGAAAAATATTTGAAAAAAATATTTTTATTTTTTTATTTTCTATAATTGTAGATTAAAGTACAACTGTGTATTGTCATAAAAATTCAGCATTCAAAGATTACTTTTATAAATAAAGTATTAAAATCCTTGAGCTTAAAAACTTTATTATTACTTTTTTCCAGTACTAGTTTGACAATGTGTTATTTCAATGAACTGTTTGAAACAAAATTAATAATATTTAAGGTAACTAAAATAATTATGATATATATATAATGCAATTCACATTAACTAAGAGATAAGTTAAAAGATGTTTCTGTTAAAAATAAATATTACTTGAGCATCAATTTATGAATTTAAATGAACTATTTATCTGACCTTATGGTCTAACTGTAAAAAAATAAAATCTTAAAGCTGTATGTCTATCTAGTATATAAAATTTTGTCAAATCATCATACATTTTTAAAGTTAATTTCCTTAATCTTGAAAGACAGCATTATAGTAATATATGTAATTTCATTATCATGGAAAATTATGAATCAAAGGCCTTGAATTTTTGAAGGTTGCAGTTATTTTGACCTAATCATTGACTCATAAAATTCAAACTTTGTCATAGTATTTTATACGACTTATGTTAATCAGTAGTTTTCCCTTTCTTTCCATACCAAAATGAAAAGGAGGGGGGATACTCTTTTCTCAGAAATCCTGAATGGGAAGGGAAAAAGGTGCATCTTAAATCTAATTTTTGTTATTACTTTTTCTTTGCAGTGTCAAATCTACCCAGCGTTATAAAAAAAACTTGTTCAGAATAATTTTATAAAAAATAAATAGTTAATTTTAACATTACTAAAATTTATATTACTGCAATCATTATATTCTATGTATGCTAAGGCTGTATTACATGCTCAAATCTTTTTGTATGAATATCTTATTTTAAATTTACTCAAATTTTAGGTTTTTTTTAGTAATCCGAAATAAAAACACCAGTATTTTTTCTATAAAAATTAAAAGATGTCAACTGAGCTTTTAAAATAAATTATATGTAATAAATTTTAAAATTTAGTACATAAAAAATGTTTTATTAATTACTTCTGATTATAATCCTGGTAAAATTATAATTTTTCCCAATTGTCTTCCTTTTTCTTTGATTGATTTTTAAAATGTACTAGGTGAAAAAAATTTATTTTTGCTTAAGAGAAATTCTTTTACTTTAATGTGAAATACTTGATATGGGAGAATACCTTTATTTGAATATATTAAGATTTATATATACTTACTTATATATATAGTTTTATATATATTTCAAAAATGTATGTTCATTTTTCAAATTTTTATTTTATTTCATGCATAAATAATTCAATTATATTTCACTATTCCATTTTTTATTTTGGCTTGGGTAGGATGGAGCTGTTTTCCATCACTGGAGACGTGTAGAAGACGAAGGCGAAGAATATCCATTTGCTAAATTTAACAAGGTTTGTTTAATATGTCTCTTACAATACATTTTTTTAAAATATTTGTAATGATTATATGTGTACTTTGAAATCTATGTTATTGATTAGTTTTTTTAAAATACATTACGATATTCTAATGAAAGAAATATTAATTTTTATCATAAATAAGCTTGTATAACGAGACTAGGGATTATTTCAGGTAAAATTTCTTCATAGATACTTTCTATAAATTTTTGAGAGTTAGTACGTTTATTGGAAGGAAGAATCAAATATCAGATTAACTTTAAATGAATATAATAATAATTTAAACATCAAATTAACTTTATAATGAAGTTTAATCAGATTTATTTCAATATTTTATGACAGCTAGTGCAAAATCCATCAATTTTTTTTTACTAAAACTTGATGTATTTTTTTAGAATGTTCAAATTCCTCAATATACAGATGATGAATATATCCAGCACCTGCAGTGTGAAGGTTGGACAAGACAAGAAACTGATCATCTTTTTGATTTATGTCAGCAATTTGATCTTCGTTTCATTGTTATTCAAGATCGTTGGGACAGATCAAGGTTCCCTAACAGAAGTATTGAAGATTTAAAGGAGCGCTATTATAATATTTGCAATACTCTAGCAAAGGTATGGTTATTGAATATATATGCAGTTGTTTTATTAATATAAGTATTGCTTTTGTCATAATTTTTTTTGAGTCATCTAATTTTAGAAAAATTCTAAATAACTAAGATAATATTTGGTTTTTATCAGTGAGCATTAATATATAAAAAGATGTTAAAATATTTGTATGTGTAACATAGCTTATTCTAAAATAAATTTTAAAAATGTTTTTAGTTATTTTAAGTTATTTAACAAAGTTAAAGTTATTTAAATTCAATAATTTTAATTTATGTTTTCATACAGAGCAAATTCAATATTTTAAGCTCATTAATTGTGTAAGAAATATTTATTGAAAACTATTTTAAATAATTTAATGATTTTTTTTATATAACCATGTATACTTTATGTTTTAGGGAAAACTATTATATTAGTAGTTCAACTTTTTGTAATTTTATTATCTAAAGTTCAATAAGGAAATCATCTATACAAATAAATAAAATTGAAGTGTCTGTTTGTAATTTCAAATTAGCAGCTTTTTACTTAATGCACTAAAAGTATATACGGTACTCATAACAAAAAACCAATGTTTAAAATTTTTGTCTGTCTGTCTGTTTGTTCCGGCTAATCTCGGAAACGGCTGGTGCGATTTTAAAAATTATTTCACTAATTGAAAGCTACATTAACGGGGAGTAACATAGGCTATATTTTATTCCCGTATTCTTACAGTAACGGAAACTATACAGGTGAACGTAAAACTGAATGCCAAGATGAACGCCAAATTGAACACCAAGCTGAGCTAATGAAGTCGTTGTTTTGGTTACTGGCGACCGATGCTCTTCATGAGACATAACAGTGTTACGCGCACATGATAATACACTGACACGTGCCATAATTTTTTTTATGGTAGTTATCTCACTGTTCAGTTAAGTAGAGCATCGGCTGTTTCGGATGCACTTTTAAAAATAATAAATCAAGGCTTCATAAGCAAAAAGCAATGCAAGAAACAAAAAATTGATAAGTTTTACGGTTAGTTTTAATCCTTTCTTTTTTTTATTTACATTTTTAGTCACATTTAAACAATAGTTATTATAATCCCAATCTATATCTATACAAATAAATAAAATTGAAGTGTCTGTTTGTAATTTCAAATTAGCAGCTTTTTACTTAATGCACTAAAAGTATATACGGTACTCATAAAAAAAAAAACAATTTTTAAAATTTTTGTTTGTCTGTCTGTTTGTTCCGGCTAATCTCGGAAACGGCTGGTGCGATTTTAAAAATTCTTTCACCAATGGAAAGCTACATTATCAGCGAGTAACATAGGGTATATTTGATTCCCGTACACCTACGGGAACGGAAATTACACGGGTAAAACCGCGGGGCATTGCTTCCTCCCCACCAAGTTGGCGCAAGATTTTGCATTTTGTCAATACCGAAAATTTTAATAAACACATTTTTCTCACATTTGTAACAAATAACTGAAACATAGTGTAATTTAACATCCTTTATAAAAGCAATTTCTCAAAATTTTTTTTTATTAAATGCCAAACGTTTATTGCGCTACGTTTATTAAATTATTCTTAGCGTAACTTAGGCTACTTTTCCTCACCGATTCCTCAATGATTTCCTTAAAAAAAATTTTTCTAGCACACTTTACTTACTGTACTTTAGATTGCTGCCACTCCAACAGAATTTTTAAACATTATAATTGTGCCTGGTCTACTTCCTCACAAGCTAGAACTTAAGATTGGCGTTCCCATCATACTACTCCGTAATTTAAACCCACCAAAACTTTGGAATGGTACTAGGTTGCGAGTAGTGTCATTGCAAAGAAACGTTATAGAAGGTCGTATAATATCCGGATGCGGAAAAGGTAACATAGTACTTATACCACGAATTCCCATAATACCATCGAATTTCCCGTTTGAATTCAAAAGACTACTATTCCCTGTAAGTGTCAGCTTTGCTATGACAATTAACAAGTCACAAGGGCAAACGTTAAGCAAAGTTGGAGAGTTGCTAAAGTTGCTTTTCACATGGCCAACTATACGTGGCATGTTCACGTGCGAGGAATGCCACTGGCGTTTTTGTTTTAGCTCAAGAAAATCGTACACCAAATATTGTATATAAAGAGATTTTTCAATAAATTTAATACTGTATATAGAGAGGATGTTCAATAAATTTATAGGAAAAAAACCACACAAAAATTAACAAAAAACAAAGAAAATAAAAAATAAAACAATAAACACCAAAAAGAAGAAAAAACACCAAAATATAAAAACAAAACATTGATTCACAAAGTAAAAAAATGACATTAAACTCTCTCTCTCTCTCTCTCTATATATATATATGTATAGAGTGTATGTATTTCTTAACGTGGAATACAGAATTATTAAGTTTTCGTAAGATCTGTGAATTGAACAAAACACTTTTTTGTAAATTTCTACGTGAACGAAGTCACGGGTAACAGCTAGTTAAAAATAAAATCTTTCAAATTATTTTTGAATATTTTTATCTTAAAAATATAACAAGCTTATCTTTTTAAGTCTAAAAATTAATATATATATAATATTTAACATACTTTATACAAATATTTATAATAAATTATTTCAACACTAATTATTTCAACCTAGACTTAATTATTTCAACACTAATGTGTATCCAATTGTTTTAAAATTCATAATTATTAAATTATAGGTGCGAGCTGTAGGTAGTATTGAACCAAAATTGATTGCTTACGATGCAGACCATGAAAGAAGACGAAAAGAGCAACTCATAAAATTGTATGACAGAACTCCAGAACAGGTAAACATTGAAGTTTTTTTATTTAGTTACTTTTTTTAAGTACATTAAATACTTGTTTTGAGCAAAAATGCTTTTTATTGAATCATAAAAGAAACATGGCTTTAATTTCATACATCATTGTTTGATGCTTGTGAGTTTTAATCTGTTTTTTTTAATGGGACCAAGTCAAACTGACCAGAACATCTCATGCACCTCAGTGCCCCAGGTCATGAAAACTAAGATGGGCACAGTAGGCCTTGGCCCTCATAGGCTGTTGCATTACTGAGTTTATTAAATGAGACATATTTTTAACTAATACTTTTGATAATTAACTTAAATTTAATTTACTTTCAAAAAAATTTTCTAAAACCTATACTTTTTAGAATAGTTTATTAAATGAAACAATAATTTTGTTGTTTTTGTTTTTAAAAAGATATTTTTAGTGTTCTTATTTGTATATTTTAACTATAACAGGTTCTACCAATTAAACTATTTTGGTTCATTTTTATAATTAATGCCACAAAAATTGTTAAACATAGAAACAAACTGTGATCTCTTTATTAGTCATTAGAGAATAAAATGTAAACATCATTGGCTGAAAATAAGTTTTATTTTTTTTTCCATCATGGGGAATAAACTTAACACCATTAATGTTTTTTAATTCATTTTGAAACGAATTTTGGCAAACTAACTTATCAGCCTTAGCTATCCATGTTTTTCTAGCAGTTTAAGATAGTTTATAAGGCAAACACTCATATTTAATTTGTTAGTTTGATTAATTTCATCAATTATTTTGCGGAGTTTTTAGGAGGATTCATAACTAAAATATTTTTTTCCTTTAATTTTTAAAAGTTATTTTTGCACATTTGAAAAATAAGGTTTAATTGATTTTTATTTCTAATTAGGTTGAAGAAGAGCAACATTTATTAAACGAATTACGAAGAATTGAACTACGGAAAAAAGAACGAGAAAAGAAAACTCAAGATCTGCAGAAACTTATTACAGCTGCTGACAGCAGTCAGGGTGAAACCAAACGACTTGAAAAGAAAGGACCAAAAAAGAAAGTTGTGCAGCAAAAGAATATCAAAGCTGAAAATACAGTGAGTTGCTTGTGATTTTTTTTTTTTTTTTGCTTTATGTAACTTTTATCCCCTTTTCATGTCCTTCTCAGAGGCTTACTTTATTTAGCTAAGTAAAAGATTTCCTAACTCCAAGATACCTATCATTTACTTTTGATTCAAATTTGAACATACTATAAATCCATCTACATATTTCCCTTGTAAAATGTCTTCTTCTGAATCTGTATTCTGATGTCATAATGTTTCTAAATTTGATGGGAATAAAAAACAAACTCATCTGATATATCTTCAAAACAAGATAACTAAAGTAAAATACATTTTTAAAGATATCTTAATTTTTTTTTTTTTTACCTAGAATTCAACCCAATAAGGAAATAAAATTGATACCTTTCAAACTACAGAAAAGCATTGGGTTGGTAAGAAAGTAATTTTGGTTTTATAGTATAAAATTTTTTTTGCACATAAAACTTTAATTTTTTGAATATCTTCTTTTTTGTTCAATTACCTATAGCTATTTTTCTGATAACTTAATGAATCTGCTCTCGTTAAATTTCTGGTCCTTATCAGCAAAAAAGATCAAGTATGATTTGAGGTCATCATAATCATTAAAATGTACACCATTTAAATGATAATTAGATGGTGCAAGGTTGAGATCATATGGAGGATGTAGCATCACTTTCCAATAATTTTTTATGTCTTACTAAAGATGCATCTAGTTTGGACTGTGATCTTTATTGATTCTCATTATAGATGATCCATTTTTCATCCCCGACTTTACACTATTGGATTATAGTTAATATTAAAGTTTCTGAAACTTTTCAAATGGTAAAAATTTAAGTAATAATGATGACCTCAAATCGTTCTAGATTGAGTTTTTTTTTGCTGAACTCTTCGGAAGTTTGGAATCTTAAAGTTACCCGAAAAATGGCAAATAGGTAATCAAATAGAATGAAGTTATTTGACTGATTAAAGTTTATTTTTAGTGTAGAAAAATTTTACACTAAAAAACCGAAATTACTTTCTTGCCAACCTACTACATCTATACCATACATTTCAGAATATGATATGATTGCATGTCATGTGGATGAATCCATGCAATGACCAACTACAGCCAGATGTGAAACATTTTAATTTTCTCGTGCTTTGGAATTTGGAAGCAATCATTTTGCTAACGGTTCCACTTTTGTGTATCGTAAATAATCTGATAAATTATTCATTAGGGAAATAAGTAAAATCTTGTAAATATTTTACTTATTTCCCTAATGAATAATTTTTAAAAATTTTTTAAAATTTTTATATGATGTTCATGTTAGCTATTAATTATTATTATGCTAATATTATAATGAATCAATCTATAATGATTTATTATGCTCTAATACAATACTAATTAATTTTACAATTTTAAAATGTACTATTTCTATTGCCTATTTTACGTCAAAACTATGTTTGGTTTCAGTATCCATATACTTCTATTTTTGAAAAAGATTTGCATGAGCATCTGTTTTTAAAATTTCTATCTATCAGCCCTTTTCATGTTTTAGCTATTCACTATATGAACAATTAAGAAATGAAAATTTCAATTACAAGCAAAAATTAAACTATTCACTAAGGCAGAATAAATTAAATGTAAACCTTTAAAGTTCTGTAACCCCTTAACTGCTAAGGAAAAGTTGCACTAATCGCTCCCCAGTGCCACCATTTTTCACATATGTGTGCAGTGTTTTGGGTGAAAAAAAAAGCATAAATAATTAAATCCTGCTCTGAAATGCGTAAATCTTTTTGCAACTGTCAAAGTCGTATTGTATTCCAAAGGTTTGTAATTCGGAAAGACGTATATACACCAAGTGCAATTAATGCACCAGTTGAGCTAGGGGTATATATAAGGCAGTAAAGGGGTTAATTCTATCACCACAATGATTTTAAAACTTGTCTTGATTTTAAATCTGATGTGTGAAAATTTTGTCTTAAAGTTCCATGTGTTTAAAAAGATAATTATAAATTATAAACACAACATTTTTAATAAACAATTTATTTGTAAAATTCTTATAATTTTGATGTAATAAATTTAACATGTAAATTCAATAGCTATTGCTTTCTGACATATTTTTTAGAAGAAAAGAAAAGAGAAAATTAAGTATTTGTCATTTGTTTTATAAATTATGTATCCTCTACATGTGTATATATTTCATTTTAGAGTGTTGATTCAGCCGGCATTAAATTTGCAGACTTTAAAGGAAGTGGTGTAACTCTGCGAAGTCAAAGGGTAAATATAAGTTTTTGAAATTTTGACTATAGATAATTCTTTTTTCAAATTATCATAATGTGTTTTTATACCTTCTCATATTGTTTTAGTTGAAAGTGACCTTTCAAATTTTTTTTTTATACTTTATAAATATAAAATTAATGTATAGTAATGCATTTATGCTCATTGACTGATAGTTAATTTTAAAAAAAAATTATTACTTAATAACTCTACACTAGTAATATTTAAAATAAAATTTAATAGTGACTTTAGTTTTAAGTGTATAGAAATAATTTTTTAAAATCCATAATAGATGAAACTACCAGCATCCGTTGGACAGAAGAAAGCCAAAGCTATTGAACAATTATTGAAAGAGCTTGAAATTGGTAAGTTGGAAACAAATATATAAAATGAATTTTTTGTTGTTGTTGTAAGTATAAGAGTTTACATTTAATTACAAATTAGCATAGAGACTCATTTGTGATTTTCTTAGGAGAAAAAGTAGTTGTGTTGTTTTTGAAATAATATTTTACTACCATATTTATTTGAATCTAAGCCACACCCTAAACTCTCAACACATTTTTGTGAAAAATGAAAAATTATGTACAGTAGAACGTCGTTTATCTGAACGCGTATTATCGGGAGTGTCAAATATCCGAACCAAAGTCCAGATACATTTTCGAACAGTGCAATGCTCAACAGTTGTTTCCTGTGAGGCCAAAAGTGATGGGAAAACCCAAGGTGAGGGATATTTGGGGGATTTCAGCTGTGTGTGATTTGGTAAACATCTATGCGGAATATTATGTCAGTTTGTTTCCAAGTGAGGGGTGTATACATGCTCTTTTGTTGATGTAGAAACAAGGATGGCATGGGATGCAGAAGTCTGTGGATTTCAAATGCTAAATGATGACGAAATTGTGATTTCCATGCAAGAAGAATCCGACCCTGTCGATAATGAAACGGATGAAGATGAGGACAATAACAACGAAAGTAGCAAATTCTGACACGTTTCTGCATTAGAGACAGCTATGGAGTGGTACAAACAGCAATCAGAGTGCTGTCCTATTTAATTACCGCTGCTGAAGAGGTAAAATTGCGACATTTTGCTTTTTCTTCAGGCACGTTTCCCCCATGTGATGATTTTCAATATTTGTATAGTGTCCAGTATCATATACTGCGTGGATCGCATTAGGTTTTCGGTTATCCAAACAATCGCGTATCCGAATGGTGTCCGGTCCCAATTGATTCTGATAAACGACGTTCTACTCTAAAAGAGTTTATCGATATCCAATTTTACAAAATTAAAATAAAATGAGAACTAATAAGTGATTAATTATTTATTTTACCAGTATTATGAACTTTTAAATACATACATGAACCTGTACTGGGTTGTATGGGGCTCTAATTGCCATATGCAATGAATGTTTTTCCCTTTAATTCTATGCCGCACCAACGTTTGAAAAAATTGTGGCTTAGATTCAAATAGATACAGTAAATGAAAATAAAATACTAGGGGAAAACTTATGTTTCTCAGCTAATTTTTAATTTGAAAAACCTTAAGATCTGAAAAGAAAATTATATTGCATGTAAATACTCACACACTAAGTCACTGTGAATTGAAGAAAAAAATCATCAAAGTTATTTGTAAATTATTGTTTAATCTATTTAGATACAAGTCATGTACAAAGATAACTAATAGGGTACAGTTTTTTAGACACATTAGCTGTACATATGAAAAATTTATTAAATTTTACACAGTGTCTTAAATTTTTCTGATAGTTAAAAACTTAAAATGTAAGATAGATAGGAAATATTTAGAAAGTTTATACAGTCAATTATATGTATGATTGTTTGCAAGAACAACTTTTTAATACACTGTAAGAAAACAGATTAGTAACATTTTATGTACAACAATCCTTTACATGACCAGTGATAAGTAAGATAATTGACTAATTTTTGCATTTTTCATTTATTTATATTTCTCTTCTGTATGCATTATTTTCTGATTACTGATGTCAATGATAGTTTAATTAAAAATAAAATATACTTTATAAGTATTTAAAACCTGATGAATTAGGGTAATGCATGGTCCAAAAAAAATATGTATAATGAATTTTTTTAAAAGTCATTGCAATCTTTTACTTTTCTTTAGATTTATTTTTTATTCATATATTTTCTGTACACTTATGTAAAGTAGTTCTCAAGAATTTTTCGCATCCAAAGGAAAAATTCGATGGAATACTTTTATAATATTGCAAATATGCCATTTTCATGTTTGAAAAAACTTTTATGCATCTTTTTTTATGTTAAATGTTATTTTTCAATTATTATTTTAGAACCCAATCCTATACCTACAGAAGATATATGTATGAATTTCAATGAGTTGCGTAGTGACATGGTTCTCTTGTATGAGTTGAAACTTGCTCTTGCAAATTGTGAATTTGAGTTACAGACATTAAGACATCAAACAGAAGCACTGGCACCAGAAAAAGTCAAAGAAGAAACTATCACATCAGTAACAACTAATATTCAAAATGGCATCAAAGTTGAACCTATGTAAAAATTTCATCTATTCATCACCTTTCTGTATATATTAACAT
Source organism: Trichonephila clavata (assembly GCA_019973975.1). NCBI lineage: Eukaryota > Metazoa > Arthropoda > Arachnida > Araneae > Nephilidae > Trichonephila > Trichonephila clavata. The sequence continues at coordinate 55,436 of BMAO01026743.1, forward strand.
AATAAAAAATTTGAAAACCAATAAATTTATTTAAATAGTCTTACATTTATATTTGAATATTATTTAATGCTTAATTGATAGAAAAAAAATAGAAAAACTTATATTTTATTTATTTAATATAGTTCAAAAGAAAAAAGCTGTTATATCTTTTATAGTGCTATAGTGAGTGATGAAATTATTAATGCAGTCCACATTGCTTTTTATTTTAAAAATGATCTGCTTTGTTTTTATTAGAATTCATTTAATGAAATTGGACATTTTAACTTATTTTTCTTGCAACAAAATTATAAATAGAGTAATTACTTTCTCTAAATAAATTATGAATGAAACCTTATCCTATTCATTTTAATATTTGAGTTTATGTTATAATATTATGTACTAATAAAATTTAATAAATACCAAAAATTAATCCTAGTAAATTCAATGAATGTTGCTTTATAGTGATATTAAAATTAGAACATAACATGCACTTATAACTAAATATTTTTTAATAAAAAAATCTTTCAAAAATTATTTTATGTAAGTATTAAAAAAATGAACAAGATAAATTGCCACTAAAGAATAACTCGATTAAAAGAATGTTTCAGATTTTTACTTTGATAGAATTCTCTGAAGAGTGCAATATAAGATTTATTCTATGGAAATATTTTTTTCTTCCTTAATACTTTTACAGAACTTAAGCATTTGTTAAATTAAAAAAGTAAAAAACTTTGTAAATTAACATTTTTGAAACATAAATTCAAATGTATTAACTAGCAATGCATTTATAATACTTATGTTCTGAAAGATCTGTATTTGAGATAGATAATATAAAGAATACAATAAAAAAAAGTTTATTTAAAGTGTACAATAACAATCAATACAAATACAATCAAATATTAAATTAATCAATCAATACTTACAATTCAAAACTGATAGAAGAAAATTTTTTATCAAACAATAGAAACTGGATCTTTATCAACTTTAGAAATTGCAAGATTTACTCCTTCTAGTTTTAGACTTAATTGGTGCGCTAATGCTTCTAAGTAACCACGTTCAGAATTGCTATGCTCACATAAAATGACATTTGTTTTTTTATGAATGGCATCTAAAATATCATGATGTGACATTTCTCCAGTAATATACAGATCTGCAGGAACACCTTTCAATAAACTTGCTCCTGATCCAGCACATACTGCTACAGTAGATATTTCAGAATCTGAACAAATAGAGAAAAAATCATTAAACTGTAATCTACATCAATGAATTATCTTGCTTTGTACAGAATTTTTAATAACACTATCTTACCAAATGTACAATTAACTCCTAATGCAAAACGAATATTATTCAACTTTAAATAATTCTTCACAACTGTAATACAATCAATCAATTTCATAGGTTTCTTCATTTTTCCGACTCTTCCCATTCCGGTCAATTTAGAGGAATCCTATCAAATAATAGAAGAAATGCACGATTAGTTACAATGAACATACTTCTGTGAAAAATATATCAATAATTGTCTTTCTCATTTGAAAGCAATACATGTTAAATGAATTCTTATTTCAAGGCTCGCACAAGAAATTATATAACTCAACGAAAAAAGATTTTTTTTTACCCCAATCTTTTGTACATTTTTAATAGTTAATTAAATTATGCCACTACAAAATAAATCAGCATTTATGCACATATTTCTTTAAATTAAATCAGATTCACTATCAATAAAAAAGCATTCATTACATTGACAAATTATTGGATTTTATTGCATTATTTGCTGAATGCTATGCAATGATCTGGAGCTTGTAATTTTTTTTAAGCAACTGATTGTTTCAAATTTTATAACATCTTAGAACATTTTTTAAAAAATAAAAAGCTCTTATGATTGAAACTTAAAATTAATTTTTGATCAACATAAGATTTCAAATTCATTTTCTGTTTATAAAAACAAGGAATTAGCAATCTGATAATGATTGTTTAAATTTGATATTTTAAAAAATGTTTACAGTCTTCCAAGAAAAGGAAGACAAATTTTAATTTAAAATATTGTAAAACTGAACCGCCATCTTATTTTCTTTTTAAAAAAAACTTCACTCAATATGTATGCATTATTTGAGTTAGGTAATCCAATTATTTTAAGAAAGAAAATAACACTAAAAAATCTCCCCCCTCAAGGAATACTACATTTTTAGAGCAAATTAGTCAAGAATGGACTAAATTCATGACTGTCACATAATATAAACACGTGTTCTACATTGAATTCAAAATGGACAATAACTATAGCTCGTACTTTTTATTCTATTTGTAAAACTTTGGTAAAATTTCAAATTGCATAGTTGGGTAAAGATGCTCAAGAGTTATAAAAAGAAATTTCTGCAAAAAGATTTTAAAATTAAAGAAAAAAAAGTCTTGTTTTATACATGCACTTTTAAATAAAGTGACAAATATTAATTTAAAAAAAAAAGTTTCTGTAAAAAGCGTAATTTGGCAACAACGAAGTGTATGAACTGATTTGCTGAAAATAGATAATTGCATTTATCGTGACTATGACGTCACGTGTTTTTGAGCTTGATTGGCTAAAAACACGTGGTTTAAAATTATCATGTGATTATTACGTCACATGAATTCAGTCCATTGTAAATCGGAAGAAATTATTAAAGAATTACAAAATTATTAAAATAAATCTTAAAAAAAGAACTACTTTTTTAAAATTAATTTTGACACGTTAATTTGAAAGAAATAAAAAAGAACTTGAAGCAGATTTTTAATGAAGACAAAAGAACAGTTTCTTCTCTAGAAAAAGGGAGGGATGAATAAGTATATTCAATTAATACGTAAATACAATTTTCCCACACATACAAATACTTGCAATCTTTTCAGTTTCAAAACTACTGGTGCTAAAAAATAAGGATTATTTCAAGTACAACTCAATTTTTGTACACTTTTCTTGTTAGGTTAATATTTATAGCATAGTATTTGAATGTGTTATCTGATGTGATGTATTTTCATTTGCATAAATACAATTTCATTGAAATACTTCATAATAATAGCAAAAGTTTAAAAATTATTATAGATATACTTACTGGTTGCTTGCAATTGATACTAGTAACAGCAAGAACTCTTGGATTTTCCAAAAGTTTTTGGCAAACTAAAGCCGGTGAAGCTGAGTTTATCAAGATTTTAAAGATACATTTTAAATCCATTGAACTGAAATGAAATTGTCAAAAACTGATTATATAGTGGCATTAGTTTATCAAATGAACTCTAATTATTGTTTTAAAGAAATGATATAATTATGAGAAAAATAATTAGAGATTATTGTACCTAAATAATAATTTTTTCAAGAGTTTTAGATCTGAAAAATTTATTAATTACAGCAACAAAAAAAACCCTACATGATAACAGAAAGTCATTCAGCAATAAATCATTTTAAATGTGGTTTTAAAATTAAAAACCAAAGCTTTTGTACAAAGAAAAATATGACACTTTGCTGAAATAAATAGTCAATTAAAAATTTTGATGAAAATACCATAAATATCCAATTTATGACAATTCTTTCATTGAAAATATACAAACTGATATACATTTACAAAATTATTATTAAAAATATTTAGATTCAACAGAGTTTATACTATTTATAATAGAACAAAAATTGCCAAATTTTAAACATGCAATTTAGATCAATAAAACAATCATATTTAATGTACAAAAATATATAGGAACTTTGGTTTCTTTAACTTATGAAATGCATGATGAGACTTTTTTTCGTGCTTTAAAAAAAATGCAGTTAATGTAGAGAACAGGGTGTTCCTTGGTATAGTTGGTGATTTTGGGGCAACCGCAGCTAAATTTCACTATGCATTGATGGTTGCTCGCAGAAAACTAAATAGTAAATTCAAAACAAAATAATAACGTAAAATACAAATTTAAATGTTTTAAAATATAATTTCTTGAATTAATGAAACATTTTAAATTGAGAAATAAAAATTATAGAATTTCTAGAACACAAATTTTTTTTTTAGAATTTTAATTCTTTGAAGAAAAATAAACATTTTTCAAATCACAGAAAACGATGCAATATCACTCATTAAACTTCTTTATGAACTTGAAAATTTAGAATAGAATAGTATCTCACATGAAATGATTAAGTTAAGTTGTACTCAAGGAACTTGTCCTTCGATATATACTTATCAAGAAATTAATCTAAACAGAAATGAGATCACAGTTGGCTTTTCAAACCCACATATTTGTTACAACTAAAATATGGATCATAGCTAATTTACTTTCTCCAACCATTCTTTTTCACAGACCTGTTAATGAGGTACTTGTTCATACTTCTCTTTTGGAATTTTCAAATAAATTTATCCCTAGAATCCTTCTCAATAAAACCTGTCTTTTTTGCACACTGAACGTTCAATATTGTTCAAAATCAAACTGTTAGCAATGCATCATCTATTACAGGTAATTTTTTTTTTGAGTTTCAAAAATTATTTAAAAAAAGAAAGTAAATTGTACTTTTCAGTTGCACTATTCAGAAAAACTGACTAAAGGCAATCTCCAAAAAAAAGAATTTGAATGATTTAAATTTACAATGAACACAAACAATGAAAATGAGGCCAAAATCTTTTAAAATTTTACAACAAGATTAATGAACTGCTTATTCTCAAAAATCATTATTTTAAAAACATTTAATCACATCTCAAAGAATTAACAGCAATTAAGTATAGGTGACTGTGGTAATCAAACTGTTATGGTTGCAAACTCATGGTCGGCATTGTTAAATTGTGGGTTTGAGTCTTGATGCCACTGAAGACTGACTTTGTAGAGGGGCTGATGTATGTTAAATTTGAAGAAGCTCAATGTCCTCACCTTGGTTAGGAATTTTGGAAAGTGGAATGACAATTAAGGAATCCTCATCACTTTAACAAATCTGCATATCATTGTATCTGGGTTACCAAAATAAAAAGTTTGCCAGAATTAAATTACGATTGCACCATGCAATCTAGAAACATCAACAAGTTCAAAAGGCAACCTTTCCTACATTCTGAACAAAAAAATGTATGGTTATCTGTTTATTGTATTGATCGGCAAGTGATGCTTTCTCTAGCTGAATTTTATAACTTTGTATTAGTGTTAGATGTAGTGACATTATGACCTTTGTACTTTACTAGTGGGTCCTTTTCATATTGCTGTCAGTTCTTGTGGGAGAATTTCTCCTCACACAAGTTCTCCATTGGGCATGTTCTCAACTGTTAGCTTTTAAATAGATTCAACTTGTTCCCAATACAAGTAACAAAAATGGTTAGGTAAAATTACAATAAAAATACAGGAATTGTATTCAATCATATAAAATCAAAACTTTAATGTTTTCACAATGAATATTTTAATCAAAATTTTTCTTTTAACAAAGCATATGTGTTACACTTTATAGTTAAATATATATTTCAGTTCCTTCACAAACTTTTTAATTTATAATTTTAATAAATTAGAAATATGAAATAATAAGGACATTTTAAATGAAAGTTTTATTTTGTGAGTTTAAGTTGTAAAACCAGAAACATTTAACAGTTATTTAATTTTTCTTTATTTAAAACTTACTTCTTTGTTAAAACTGTAAAATCTATGTCTTTTCCCAAAATTGTATCAAAATTGATATCTCCTCCTTGGACAAAACATTCAACTATTTGACTGTTTGTTTCATCTATAGATTTGATAGGAACCATATCTGTTACATCTGTAAAAAATATGAATGTGAATTAAAATCCATTGTAAATAATGCAGTTATTTTTAACTGAAAAATTATTAATAATAATAAAAAGTAAGATAAAATAAACATACAATACAAAAAAAAAAATTTTCTATATTAAACATATACATATAAGAGCACATTTTAAAGATTATCTTTGCAAAATTTCACAACAGATATAACATTAATAACTTTTAAAAACAGGAACACATTATTAACTTCAACATTGTAAGAATATTATTTTTAGAATAGTATAAAAATTTATTTGAAATCAAATTAAGTGAAAATTCTCAAAACCCTCATTTTCCATAAATATAAGCAATAATGTTTATTTATGAGCACTTTTCTTTGCAGCTTTTTATATATAAGCCTTCCTTGACAGTTATTAATTAAAAATCATTAAAATTCATATACTTTTAATTTTGTAAAAGAAAAAAACTAGACAAATAACATGAAAACAAATTAAATCTGCCCCCCCCTCCCTTTTGTGTTTCAATCATTTTAATTTAAATACTATTTCATAATTTTTTTAAAATAATTTTACAGCAAAACCTTAAATATCTCTTAATTAAATAATCTTGTGACTATTTTAAATAGACATTCCATAAATTTTTTAAAAAATATCCAATTTACTTTATTATAATTAAAAAAAAACTTAAAGCAAATATTTAGAAATTTAAATAGAAAAGATTTATTTCTAAAAGTTAATCTTAAAGTGGAATAAAATTTAGTTTACCAAAACATTTCAGTAGCCAATCATTTACTCCTCCTTCAACAGCATCACAAGCAGTATGAGGTGAATATATAGCTATGTTATTAGCAATGCATTGCATAATTATTCGGTCCTTCCAGTTTTCATATCGAAAAGCTTTCAAAGCACTAAATATTGGAGGATGATAGGATATAATTAAATTAGCTCCTACTGATATTGCTTCTTTTAAAACATCTTCAGTTAAGTCATTTGTGAAAAAGATTGTAGATATCTGAAATAAAATAGTTTTATTGATTTTATATAGCTTGACATTTTATATCAACTAAAATTTCACATATTCCAATAATTTGTATTCAATAAAAAAACTCAACATTTTTCTTTCATATTTTATTACAGTAAAATAAAGGATAGAGATAATCTACCTTTTCCCTCCCCAAATAGTATTTGCTTTAAAAATTATATAAATCTAAGTTGAATAGGTATACGGAAATATATGAAATCAAATTTAATCCAAAGAAAAACAAAGGTTCTATTGTATAAAGTCTTTTAAGATCAGGATTAACCAATGCATGTGAAACTTGGTCCATGTCTCAAACAGATGAGAACATGATAAGTATCTACGAAAGGAGGATTTTAAGATTTATTTTAGGAGAAACTAAGCAAAATGGAATGTGGCAAAAATCAAATTTCAAGCTCTATAAATCATATAAAGAATCTGACATTGTTAACTTTTATCAAAATACAACAAATTAAATGGGCAGGTCACATTGTCAGAATGGACAAAGACCACACCACTAAAAAAGTCCAATGCCCAACCAATAGGCTAAATCTTAGATTGATGGTCTAGAAAAGTATCTCCTACTTTTGAGAACTAAGAATTGGAAAACACTAGCAGGAAGAAAGCTGACCTGGAAAAGGTTTCTTGGGAAGGCCAAGGCCTGAAAGTAATTATAATTTGTTAGATAAGACTATTTACAGATTATACCAGGATAGAAAGGGCTACATGTAACTGTAACTGCACTTTTTTAATGCATTGGTTGATCTCACACAGTAAATCCAAATAGACCTTTTGAGAAAGCAACTAAACAAAATTTTGTGCTTTACAATACTTTAATTATCAAATAAAACTAAACAAATAGATTTTGTTACATTTAAAAACTTTCCCCCGAATTCTACAAACACTTACTACACTACAAACTCTTCTTTTATTAACTTGGAAATGCTTTTTATTACAATAAAATGTGACTAGAGATAATAAATAAGAGCCAAAATATCATCATTTTTTAATTCTAGTATTAATATTTTTTTGACAAAAAATTACAATGTAATTAAAAATTTTTACTCTCATATTGAATGTCTGAGATATTTTTAAATATGAAAATAATCAGAATTTTTATACATATTGTAAAAAAATGTTGATGAATTTCATCAAAGGAAACAATGTTTCCAAGTGAAAGACTTGGATAAAGTTTAACTCTTATTCTTTAAGGAATACCGCTTTTTTCCCCCTTCCAATTTGATTATATTCATTACTTGATTATATTACTTCATTATAAACTCACCGAAATGTTTTTAGCTGGTTCTACTAATAGACCTGTGTTATCCCATTTTTCAGCTAAATGTTTTGGTACAATTGTTTCGAAAGTTTTAATAACGGATGCAAGATCCATAGCTGTGTGATAAAAGGAAAATTTGTTTTGAAGATAAATTATTTTATTTTGAAAAAATAGTAAATTGAATGTCTTTTGATGAAAGGAGAAACAACGAGCGTGATGTATCTTTTCGCCCACTATAGGTAAAATTCTACAGCCGTACAACAATCTATTAATTATCATAACAAGCCCACGATGAGCAAGGTAAACAAACAAAAACAACGTGTCCGTAGAAAAAAAGACTTCCGGTGAAATCGGGTTTTACAAAACGTCAAAAACGTTGCCAAGAATAATCTTAAATACGATTTCCTTTTTTCCACTGGGAAAAGTTTTTGTTAAACAAGAGAAATTATAAAACATGTTGTTGGTAACATTATGTTTCCATTTATAAGAAATTTTTGAAAAATAACGATTTGTTTAAGTTATTTTTTTATTTAAAAGTTCATCATTTACTGTTCTTTTAGGCATCGTCATTTAACTAAGCAGTTTTTGCGTGGCAACAAAACAAAAAGATTGGTTGTAAAAAAAAAATTTAAAAAAAAAAAGAATGCTGTGTCCACTTTGTGAATTGTAGTTTATACGTATTACACGTGATTTTATTCGTCTTGTTTAATCTTCGCAAAATTCAAGGATTGAAATTCAAAATTTTTTTCTCTAACAATTATGGGGAAATTAAATGTTGCAATTTTGCGATATCTCACTTCTGAAGATTTTAGATCTCTTACAGCTGTAAGTAGTTTTGAGAGAAGTGTTCTAGAGTCATTTCTCTCTTGTTAACTTGTTTGTTTATGCTTTTATATCTTAAATTTAGACTTTGAAACGTAAAAAAGATTTGAGACCCATGTTTTGTTTCCAAAAATCTGTTGTTGCTTTTTTGTCAAAAAGAAATATTGATAATTCTAAATTGGATATTCCATTAGTAATCTTCATTCAGTTTTGATTGATCTGTTTTGATTTTCAGATTGAAATGGGCATGAAAAACCATGAGCTAGTCCCAGGGAGTTTAGTTGCTTCTATTGCAAATTTACCGCAGGGAGGCATCTATAAGCGCTTGCTGAATCTTACGAAACACAGACTTTCAGTATATGAGAGAGGAAAGAGATGTAAGCTTGCATGGTGTTTTTATCTATGTTTTTTTTGTATTCTTTTCAAAATAATAATTTTTATGGAACTCTGAGTTCAATTAGCTGGAATATGATGTTCAGTTTCAATATGTAAACCTAAGAAAGTATCAGAAGATTTTTAGTGAAATTGATTCTCTTTTTGGTGACCTCTGAAATAGGTTAACGAACTATTTGCATATATTGGTAATTTTCAAATTTTTAGTATTGTTTCATTTAATAATCATTGTAAATATACATTTTGCCATTTTAAAAATACAAATTATTACATTGTAGTGAATGAAAAAAGTACTTAAATGTAATGAAATAAAAATTATTAGAAAAAATCACCTTTAAAACTCATTAAATCAAAAAAATTTTATTTTAAAAGATCGCCCCAAATTGCTCTTTTAGATCGCTGCTTTTGTGCATCTGCTACACAACAGATGTGTGTTATGTATTATCTTGTCATTTTTATTTTTCCTATCAAAAAATTTTTTAAAAAAACATTTCTGAATTCCATTTGTTTTTAATCTCTTGGATATTTTCATGCCTTGAACATATTATGTTTTCCTGAGAGAAAGAGGGAAAACTGTTATTTCAGTTCATTGGTGTAGCTAGCACAGAAGGGGCCCTGTATCAAAATTCCTTAAGCCTTTTCTAAAAATTGAGCTATTAACTTTTTATAATCTTTTGCTTACATATGTTGGGGGTACTGCATCATTGATAGGGCGATAGCTATGCCCTTTCAGTTATTAATGCTGCATTGATCTGAAGGGATTTTATTCATGTTAACTGCTATGATTGCAGTAGCCTAGTGATTAAGGTCATAAACTTATGGTCAGCATGTCATGGGTTCGAATCCTAGTGCCGCTGTAAACCTGCTATGTAGAGGAGCAGATGGATTCAAAATAATGATTTTACTAAAAGCTTTTGTATCTAACACATTTGGTGAAATTGCAGAATCAGCCACTGGTTTGTGAGATTTTGAAAAATTACCAATTTGGCGAATTTTAAGTGTTGTGTTTCGGAGTAGCAACTCTACCACAACACGCAATACAAGATGGCGAACCATCATTTACTTTGTTACCCATTCTTCCTCTCAATTCCATGCTTTTTTCACATTTCGGATATGCGAACAATGATTCAATTAAACCCTCTTTCATACAACTTTCTAAAATAGCTTTTGTGACCGCGGTAGCCTAGTGGTCCCAAGGTCATGGACTCGTAGCAAGCAGGTCATGTGAGTTCGAGACTAGGACCGCTTAAGATTTGCTGTGTAGTGGAGCGATGCATGTTAAATCAATCAAGAGCTCAAACGTCCTCCCATTGGTGTTGTGTGGTAGTTAGGAGAAAAGGGTGCCAGCTCGGGTGTCGTCTTCATCGCTTGACCATGGTTCAAAATTACAAGGTCTATCACCAAATGCCCTCAAGTAGCTGAATAGTGCGACATTAATATTCATCACTCACTAAAATAGCTTTCTTTCCAAACGCAGGCAACATAGCAAAAACCCTTTCAGAATACTCTGCATACTTTAGCATAGATTCATTCATTTTTGCAACAATTCTAATATCATTGATGGCCATCGTGAGTATCTGTAAAAATTTATATGAAGAAAAATAAAATTTACCTTCATAAAATGTATCCACACCTGTAGAACAAAACCAAAAAACAAAGTGTGATGGACGGAAAGAGCAAAAGTGGTCACTGTTCGCTATGGTCAACAATATTCACATTAAAGAAATGTACTGCGTATGCATGAAAATACACAATCCGACTTCTTCACTGATCTGAAATCAGCTCGGTTACCACATTTATCAGATTTATATATTTGGCAGGGGGAAAAAAATCTCGCCAACCAGTGGCTGATTCTGCAGTCCATCCACATATTCTTATCACTGGGTTAATTTTAGGCATTTGCTTGCAATAATTCTGTTTGTTCTTTGTTCATGTTTATTGTACAAATGTTATCTTTATATTAATTTCTTTCTATGTTGAGTGATTGTATTTAATCATATTCTTATTGCCATATGTATTTTAAAATTCAGATGATGGGTACAGGCTCACAAACACTGGTTATGACTACTTAGCTCTGAGAGCATTAGCCTCCCGAAATGTAGTATCTTCTTTTGGGAATCAAATTGGAACTGGAAAAGAATCAGGTGAATATTTCTGTAAATCTATAATAATTTATCTTTATTTTAATTTTCTAGTTTAACAATATTGTATCTAAAAAAATTCTTAGTTGTGCTTCTCTTTCTATTTAAAATTACATATAATAAATGATCTCTGAATGGTTTTCTGAAAGCATGTAAATAGAAATATGAGTTTAAATGAACTACATCCCTTGTTGATTTTTTATTTATGGATTTTACAAGTTTATCTCTTTATACGAGTATTAAAAACGTAATTACAGGTTAATTTATATAACTGCAATATGAATTACTCAGAAGAGTATCCAAATTTGTGCTCTGTTATCATTGATATTTAAAAAATTTTACTGGTATTTTTGATATCCGTTTGAGATAAAATTTCCTGAAAATTACAAATTTTTCAAAAATTACACTGTATTTCAAATGATTTTAAATATAAAAAAAATCTGATTATGCCTAAAATTTCAGAAATTTTCGGAATAGAGTTGAACTTGTCTTTAACGGATTTGCAAAGTATTTTAATTTGACTTCCATTGAACTTTTTTGAAACCTATATATATACATATAAAATCTGTAAACACTATCTCTTTTCTTAGAATCAGCTGTACTTTTGTAAAACAAACCTCCCTTTTTTATATAAATTTCCTTACCTTATTTTTTGACAGTTGTGTGGCCCAGTGATCACTGAATTTATTGATGTGGCCCGTAGATCATTGCAAATGTATTAATTTGTCCTCCTTTATATATAAATACAGGCATGCATAATTAAGAAAAACTATAATTATTATATGAATTGAACACATAAGAAACAACAGTACTATATATTATATTATGAACCAATTTTGTCAATTCAAAAAATGTTATTACATGCTGTCATCATTGTTACAGTTTTCGTGCATGTACAGGAATGGTTTCCACTATTAGCTGTATATCACTATATTTGGCAACATCTCTTGATTTGAAAAAATTGGTCAATGGTGTAATACATAAGTACTAAAACAACATGCAAATGATAAAAAATTCCAAAACATTAGAATTTTAAAAAAAAATTCTGCTATTCTTATAAATATTTTATTAGTGTCTCTTAATAGAAATATTGTTTATTAAAAATATTAAATGTGTATAGATACCCACTAAAAATGTATTTAATTTGAATGTATGCTGTTCGTAATGATTGATTGCTCTATGATTTTACATTATAATTTTCTTATAGATATATTCTTAGTTGCTGATCAAGATGGAAAGGAAATGGTTTTGAAAATTCATAGGTAATATTTTTTTACTTCTATAATTTGAATTTCTTGAATTATATTGACAAGAACTTATTTTTGCATCATTTAAAATTGTTTCGTGGTTTTTGGAGAATTTTTTTTTTTTTTTTTTTTGTGTGTGCTTATTATCGTCAATGTTCAAGATAACATGCCAAGTTGGCAACCCCAATTTCACATGTGCCATTTGCACTGAATTGGCAGTCATGTGCTTCGTTTCGTATAATGTCACCAATAGGTTGTGAAAATATGTAAGTACTGAAAAAAATACCATTAGCATTGTTCTGTGTAATATTTTTTTTAAAAGAGTTTATATATGTGTATATTATATTTGAGGCAATTATATTTCCACCAACTTGTAACTTGTACAATGCAAAATATTAATTTATGATTTCTCCAAAATTGCAGATTGGGAAGAACATCATTTAGGAAGATTAAAGAAAAGAGAGATTACCACAAACATAGGAATAGTGCATCTTGGATTTATTTATCTAGATTGGCTGCTGTTAAGGAATTTGCTTTCATGCAGGTAAAAGAATATTACATAAATTTTATTGATTTGAAATTTTTATTTTTTTAATGTGCATGTATAAATTACTGCATTTTTTTAAAAAAAAATTATATTTGTGCATTTAGAGATGTATAAAAAACACCCTTTTTATTTATTTTCATTTTTGAGTTATAAGATATACCCAACTTTTTTTTTTTTTTTTTTACATAATTTGGAAATAATACCATTCATGAATTTTTAAAGAATTTTTTTTCTTTCATAAATTTTTTGTTTAGCACAAATCCTAAAAAATTTGGGAATTCATGTCCTTTGAAGGAGCACAATTTGATGAAATTCATGACAGTTTATAATAATAAAAAAGTTGATAAAGTCAAAGGTGAAGCTCAGTTATTAACACCTGATTTAATTCTCGATGACTTGAAATTTGCTACAAGTATGGAACATTTTCTTACTCATGATCCTGACATAAAGCGTGCATTAAAATTTCAATGTAATCTTAAGTTTTTGTGTAGTGGGATATCAAGAATTATATACCCTAAAATTTGGCATATAACATGCACTTTTAACAGACAAAATAAGATCGAAATTTATGGGTGTGCGTTATATGCCAGGTATAATAAAGAAAAGATGAGCACAAAGAATATTAGACTTCTACATAGATAAAAAAACTGTTATTTTAAAAGAAATGGCATTTCTTATGAACTTAAAGGGTTGTAGTTCTAGAACTATACTATTTTTTTTCTGAAGCTTGAAATAATACTTCAAATAAACAACTTCAAAACATAAGAGCAGTAAGCACTGTATTTAAGGGTTTTTTTGTAAAAATGATGGTGCGCATTATACAGTGAATTTGTAACAACAAATAAAACCTGACAGTTGCGCTAGACATACCTGACAAATCTACTGATGATAACACTTTTGATTCAGTTCCTAATAAATATGCATTTTTTTTCAAATAGAGATAAATAGTTGTTAGTAAGTAATTTCATTCCTAATTTCAATTTGAACTTATGGACCACATTTTCATTGTACATTAATTTGATTTTTTTTTGTAATAAAAGTTTTTGTTATATAAATATGTAATGGATGTTATTACTTTTATGGCATGTAAAAGATCCCTAGAGTGTGTTTGGCTTGGATGCTCTCGGCAAAATTAAATCCTAGTACTGGTTCCCATCGCCAAGAGCTCAGGTGCCTCCCTCTGTGGAGAAAACTGGGCATCAAAGTTGCTTGCTGTAATTGGTATCGCCTATATGGTGCAGTGCTAAAAAGTGATACTAGCTCCTGGGGAATGTACTAGGTCTGCAAAGGTTTAAAATACCAATACGCAGCCCCAATGAAAAAAAAAAATTTTTTTGCCCGGTTTCTTGGGAAAATATTTAGAGATTTCTCACCTTACACAATTTTTTCAAATTGTGGAACATATGCCTAAATTAACCATTTGCAACATGTATTTTTTTGCATGGTTTTCTAAGGAACGTATCTAATGTGTAAAAAGAAGGTTGGATGTATATATTTTCATGGTTATTCTAGAGATATATTTAAAATTTTACCCTGAAAGTGTTTATTTTTGAAAAATTCCTATCCAGATAGGATATTGTCTTTCAAACTGCAATCATTTTTGGTTCCACAGGTTTTTGTTAAGATCTGTATACTTGCACAGTATGCTTTGCTGGGCGCTACAAATTCTGGCTTTTATATGATTGTATATTGAAAGTGGTGTATTCTTTTATCTTGCCCTGTCATAATATATTTAATATCTAATGATGTAAATATTGCTTGAGAGATTATGATTTTAAAAAAATAGAAAGGCTGTTTTTGTTATCAGTTTTTAAAAATTGAACAGTGAGAAAAAACAACTTAATATTTGTACCAAAAATTTTACGTCATTATTTTTCAAAGGTAATTATTAAGCTGCCATATTTAAGCTCCTATGTATGGTAATAAAGTATCTTTACTTGTGGTGGTGAAGTATACATGTATTAAACATTTTTTATAAACCTTAGAATTTTCTCAAATACTAATTATTTAAAATAATAGCATAGTATATTGCTTGAGTACAACTCTCTATTCACACAATATTTTTTTTTACAAATTTTTCTCCTTTCCATTTTACAGGCTTTACATGACCGTGGTTTTCCTGTACCTAAACCATATGATTTTAATCGTCATTGTGTTGTGATGGAAGTTATCAAAGGTTTTCCTTTGTGAGTATCATTTGCTGATTTTATTGCTGCATGATGTGTTTACTTTTTCAGTAATACTTGTGTTCCTGTGAGTAAAATGCTAAAAAGCTAAATTTTGTTACTTTTAGCAAGCTAGTTGTGCTTTAAAATATGCTTGAGAACATTGAAAATAGTCCACATAGGGGGATTTGGAATTAAATGAAATTTAATATTCTTAATGACTTAGATGAAATTCACTTGATCCTTAAATTAAGGCAAACAAATACAGTGCAACTTCAATGCCATGTTGGGTAGCCTGTTGCAATGCATGCTGCAACTTGGAGGGACATTTAATTGATTAGACAGATGGCCCACAAATCTTGGAACAGCCACCTCCAAATCATGAATAGAATGACTCAATGGCATCTTGTGTTTCAACTGGTCTCATAAATTCTATTTTGTGGACATTTTGGAGCGAGTTGATAATGGAAGAGTTTCAACATAATATAGAAAATCTTGGGCTGTATGCAGGTGAGAATAATATCTTGCTGAAAAATTACCCCTGAAAGACTATTTAAGAAAGGTCCCAAATGGGGTTAAAGAATGTCTTCTACATGAGGCTAGCCTATTAAAAGTTCTTACAACTGCAGTTAGATTTGACTGATTATCATAAGACTTATGGTTCCCAGATTATTATGCTTGCTGTATGGGCAGTGCGTCACATGACAGTAGGAGTGAAATTGTGCTATTCATGAAGGCACCTCCATAGCCATTTGCTGTTATTATCTGTCCTCAGTTTTCAAGCTGGGAATGTGTTGTGCTACATGATCCTGGATGTGCGCTGACAACCTTAGTGTGCTTGAGAAGCAATGAAGAATACAAAAGAGTAATTTTCTATTAGTATATTTTTATTGTGAAATTTTCATTGCATTATTTTAAAAATATTTGTTTATTGTATTTTTTAAAAAATTAAAAATTATGTAAATGTAAGAAGTAATTTTTTAAATGACTTTTATATTCACAAAACAATACTTGGAAATCATTATTAAAGATCTATACAAAGGTAAACTCTCTCTCTGATTTGTAGCTCCTTAAATTCAATTGTTATTTGTCCTACAGTCTATTTTAATTGTTTTAAATATTTGTTACGAAGTTGATTAATTTTTTTAAACATATAACAGCTATGAAATACTTATCACATTATAAAATAATGTTAAAAGGTTTTCAAAGACCTTTGAAAGTAATTACATTTATTTATTGCAGCTAATGATAACGATACTTATTTTATTGGGATTACTTCAAAAGTTGTTTGAATGGTTATTGTGTATTAAAATTGATTCAGAAACTCAATTTGATAATAATCATAGTAGTTTTTTTCATTTGTTGTAGATAAACAAAAAAAGGAATTATATATTTTAAGCCATTTTAAAATATTATTTATATTTTCTAGATGTCAGGTTCATTATGTAAAAGATGTTCCTGCTTTGTATGAAGAAATAATGGATCTTCTTATTAATCTCGCAAATCATGGGCTCATTCATAGTGATTTCAATGAATTCAATCTTATACTTAATGATGAGGATCACATAACACTAATAGATTTTCCACAAATGGTTTCTACATCTCATCCTAATGCAGAGTGGTAAGTAGAAATCATTTTCAGTTTTTTGATAATTCTTTGAAAGTTATTTAAGTGAATTCACTCATGGGATGGGTTCAAAAAATCTAACCCCCCCCCCTTCATAAATTGCTTTCTTAGCGTGTCAAGAATATGGTGGTGAAGTGAATTTTTAGAATTCAAAGTTGCTTTAAGGGTACAGCGGTTAGAAGCAGCAGCGAGTTGTTTGGAGCGCTGATTTGGTAGTCGAAGGCTGGGTCTATCGTGTACAGTCGGCTTGATACCTGAGACTCTTCTATGCAAATATACGTTCATAAAAGTATAGACAAGTTTGTACAAGTTTAAAAGAAAATATGTATAGTTATTGAATATTTTGTCGAACTGGTTTTAGTCTTGGATTAGCTTCAAAGAGCACAACAGCTACAAATTGATTTATTTTCGTTATGCATGGTCAAAAAGGAAGTACAGCTAGAAATGTTCATCCTTGTTGTAATAATAAAAAGCAAAAGTTTAGTGTTCACTGTTTTATCACCCAAAACGAAACAGAATTTCCATCAGCTTCTGCAAGAAAACTAAAACACAGCATGAACATGGAGGTTCCTGTCACTCCAAGTTTCGTATATTGCATTTTGGAGTTTGTTTCAGTATTTGCTGTTATTTTTTAAACTGTTATATGTAAGACTTATAAAAGTGATTTATCTTTCTTGCAATCAAGCTTTCAAGGCTTAGGTTTTAAAATTATTCTATCATATAATTGTGAAAAACAGACTGTTATAAACTCGCGTCCATTAATTCAGAATGCGTGTGAAATTGCAACATACTGATCCATCATTATCTTTAATGGAGGTTTTGTAGAAGTATTAAAAGTAATGATGACCATGGAATGCCCCAGTGACCGTGAAGCGCTTACTTATGTACAGAAATGTGATGAAATGCACATCTCACGTTCTGAGCAGTGCACAAGTGATATCATTAAACAAAGAATTGATACAAGATATGAACAATCTGCTTTGAAAGAATTCCAGGAAGAAAGAGTACTCTGTGGACCAGGCATCAGCGATTGAGGATAAGGTATGATTTTCATTGTTTTAACCAGACTTGAGAGAGACTTTAAACACGTTTTTTTTCAAAACTGTGTTTTTCAAACTTACCGTCATCATATTTTGGGAACAGTTTGATGGGATGACTTCAAATTTATAGGGTGGACTCAGCACATATAGACACATGGAATGGTCTACTATCATTCAGTAAATTCCTAATATTTCTTTTTTTTTTTTATCACAAAAACATAACAAAAAGCCTGAATTTCGAAAAATTTTCTTCAGAGGCCCACCAAAAATCCAATTTTTGGTATTTTCAATTGAGTATAGTCCATTCCGTGCATTTAAGCTTACAGATTAAAATGTTGCTAATTTTTTTAATTTTAGATAAGCCGGAATGGTGGAGGAAGTGAGCGTCCATTTTCTCGAGGCAGGTGTGTTCCGAGCGCTCTAACTCACTCTCTATTTGATATTTTTGGCTAAATATTTATATACATACTCTTAAAATACATATAAACAAATGATTAAAAAAACTTAATATTCTATCTTTTTACTGGTCGTCAAAAAAATTCCCTAAAAATGCTTAAAAACAGGCCGTCATTTGGGTGAACCTCCTTTATCTTCGATACTCTAGAATTATTTCTATTGTTTTGAATTATTATCTGTCTGCCTATTTGTATTGAAGCATATCATAACCGTCAAACAAAATCAGCATCATCAATGTAACAATGTCCTTTTACATTGGCGCATCCATGTTTAAGGAAGCAGAAAGGAGAAACTTTGAAAATATTTATTGTCATCTAAAGATAAAAATTTGAGGAAGTAAGAGTTTAATGTTTATGCCCTTAACTTCTGGTATCCAAAGAGTGATACTTAAATGAAAAACGTTTGCATTAGGATTTTCTTAAATGCAACCTTTTTCAGAAATTATCAAGTCCTGATACTATTTCTAGGAGCCATGATATTCATTCATAACATAAATGGAAAAGTGCAGTACTAGAATGACAACAATCCAACCATCGCTTGACCTCCAATTAATCTGAATAATAAAAGGCACATTTAAATATAAATTTTATCTTTTTTTTATGCTCTTTAATTTTAATTGTGTATCTGCACTAAATGAATAACATTTCCCCCACCTTCTGGTGCTTTTTTTAAAACCATTTTGTCCATGTTAAGGTTTTGTAAAGTTTAAAGTTGAAAAAGTGCATGATTTTTTGGTACTCAATCTTTTGCCCAGCATATTGTGATATTGGAAATGAAACTGCTAAAGAACTTGTTTTAAAAAATATAATTTAGGATTAATGTAAGATATATAATATATCAAAGACTGTTTATTGGAACTATACAATCTAGCGAGAAAGTATTTGGATATGTTTAGTAAAAATATTAATGCTTAATTGCTCTGATTTTACAATTATTTTTATACCTGATTATTTTTATCATTGACGTTTTGAATTTTTATGTATTATTGGCTGGTGTGCTGTCGAAAATTTTCCCGTTTTTCTTTCTTTTTTCCTGTTAATTAAAAAAAATTAAGAGTCATCTGTTAAGTTTTTTTATTTGATTAGTTTAACTTTTTTTTTTTAATAAAAAAATGGTCTAAAAGAAATGTATTATTTATATGATTATATACGGTTGGACCTCAATTTTTCAAACCCCTATTCAAGGATTTTCCACTTAACAAACCTTTTTTTTTTTTAATTTATTGACCGTTTAAGGGGATGTCTAACTGTATTTTGTATTGTCATTTTACCTTGTTTATTGTTCCCCAGGTCTAATTTGAGATATCAAAAGAATGCTGTAAGGGTGCTTACTGTACCAAGATGTATGTAGAGATTGAAACATGTAATATAAAATCATAAGTAACTTGTGTTCAGTTTGTTTTTACTTTGTACTGTCCTTTTAGAATTGGTCTTTCAGTTAATGCATACATATAATTAGTATTCAAGGAAGGATTGTTTGAGGATTTTCATTTTAGTCAAGATTATAAATCATAAAAATTGAAAGTTTTGTACAAATTAGTTTAAAGCATAATAATGAATTCATTTAAAAGCTGAAAATCCATTTCATTATTTTCATCAAATTATCTCAATTTTGTATAAAGAAGACCGAATTCAGTTCAGTACAAAATAATTTAGTTTGTCTTTTTTTCCCTGTTAAATAGTTCAATTTTCCTTTCAGGTATTTTGACAGAGATGTTTCCTGCGTTAGGGAATTTTTCAGAAAACGTTTCAATTATGAAAGTGAATTATATCCTACTTTTCAAGAAATATCGTAAGTACATAATTTCATATAAAATATTATAGCTCGTCAAATGTTCTTTTGATATATCAATGAAATTATGAAAAAAGTATTTCGAGGTTATTAAATTTCATGCATAAAAAGCAATTTTGATAAATTATTAAATCAAACTTGAATGCAGCAAGTTTGAAGTTCAAGTCTCTTGAACAAACTAGAATAATCTGTAAAGCAATTCTGCTATGAAAGGGGGGGGGGATTCAAATGAGTTGTGCCTTCTTTTTTTATTAAAATTATTCTTTTAAACTGAAGGGGGAAAGGATGATTTCCAATAAACTAAGAATTTAAATATTAATAAATCTTATTTTTAAAAAATATTGTCTAAATTTTTTACACGTTATTCTGCCTAATTTAATATTTTAAAACATGTAGTATGAATTTTTACTAAAATTTTTAATTCATCAAAAGTATATTTTAGTATACCATTTCATATCAAAGTTTTTTTTTTTTTTGCTTCATAACTAGATGAATTTTAAAAAAATAGAAATAATACATTGTGCTTGTTGTGTAAAGGGGCTGGTATATGTTAAATCTGTTGAAGCTCAAAATCATGATGTTAGTATAGTGCGGAATTTTGAATTGGGGGTACCAGGTGTCATCCTCATTACTTGGTCATGGTTCAAATTAGATCCATGACCATTAGTCTTCATGTTGAATGGAATAATGAATTGATAAGTGATGCATTGAATATAATTTACTGAACTGAACAAATATTATACAACTGTTCAATTTTATAGAATTTTTGTGAGATTATTCTGTAAACTGTAATATAGTTGTTATTTATTTTTTTGGTAAAATATTTTGCCAATATATTTATGAAGAATTGACTTTCATAACATTGAATTATAATAATAAAAAAATTCTGAATATGGATATTTTGGTTTTAAGTGTAGAATAAGAGGGGGGGGGGGCTTGGAGAAGCCAATGTTTTGGTGACCAGAATCAGTCACCAAAATACTTGTATGTAGCAATACAATAGGTGTTCTAAAGAGTAATGAAGTGAAGCCAAAGTATTGAAGAGCCGAAATCATTCTGGCATCTAGGTTAGCATCGCCAAATCAAAAGGGTATTTTACACTTAAGCCAATATATATATATATTTTTTATAAAAGAAAATTTTAAATAAAATGAAATTATTCTTAAAAAAGGCTTACATATATTCTGAAATATTCATGCTTGAAGTATTGAGTGATTTTGTGGAATTTTTCAAATATGTGTTGCATAATTTTTACAGGAGAGAAGACACCTTAGACTTAACAACTTCTGCTAGTGGTTATGCTAAAGATGTTCAAGAAATCTTAAATGAGGTATGTTAAATATTTTATGCTAATTATTAAACTAATTTTAGCTACATTGAATGGAAGACAAGATACTTTGCAAGTGCTGAATCTTGAGAGTGCACTAATTATTTTTTAAAAAAATACTTTCCTTTATATTATTTCTTCATTTTTTTTTGAAAATTTAAATACTATTTGTTAATTTTTAGAACTTTTTAAAAATAATAATGTATTACTAAATAAAAAAAAAAAGGTTTAAAACTTTCATACATTAAAGGGTAATTCAGTTCAGTTTTTAAAACTGCATATGGCTCCTAGCTGGTATTAACTGCTGCAAGGTTTTTGATTAAAATTAAGCTTATGAAATTTTGCAAATTATAACTCCTGATATTATTCTAGAAACTATAACAAAATAAAGTTAACGGCACAAATCCAAAAATCACTACCTTAATTACTATTATGAAATAAATTGCATAACTTTATTATAATTAATTTAAATTATGATTTCATTGTGTATATTAGATTTTAATGTGCAATACATGACATATATTTGTGATATGTGCATTAGTTTAAAATTTCAAGTGTTTGTTTTGAAAGGTATTTTTTTAAATTTTCTTGGTATCATATTTTGTTTTTCATGTATAAATATATATTAGTGTACATTTGTATGTGAAGCTCATTGAAGTAATAAATTTGCAACCTTTTGTTTTCTGGTTTCATTTGACACAATAAATACTTGTGAACCAGAGGAAATTTTGATCTGATGTTTTTCAGAGAGCAAGCAGTGTAATACAATTTCTATAATTGAAATTTGAGCTCTCTTAATTGAATAAATAAGTTTCTCCCAAACAGTTACTCTTGCTTTACAAACTGAATTAATTATTCCTGTTGTATAGTGCTTACATCAAATGTATGTTTCACTTGATAAAATAAATATAATTGGAGAAAGAGGTGAACAAAAAATTTTAATATGTTGCTTTATAATTCAACTTAATATTCACATATTAAGTTTCAAGAAATTATGTGTGCTTTTTAGTTAATGAATTTCAAAAAAGTATATTAATTTAATTTTAACCCTTCAACATTTTTTTTCATGAAGTTAAACTATTTTTTATATAAACATGTTTTTCTTACTTCTAAAAAAGTAAATAGTGAAATTAAATTAAAAATTTATTTGCATAAGTAACCTTTTTAGTACACAAAACATTTTAAATATTCCTAAATCAGAACTTTTATTATTAGTTTTTTAGTAAAAAGTCTCTGTGCATTATAATTTTTTTCCCAAGATCTACCATTTGTGACAAGTTGACTAGTACATTTCAGGGGGGGGGGGGGGGGAATGTAGATGATCTTAAAAATAAGTATTCATAGCCAAGAATAAATTCTTAAGAAATATCCTGGTTTTATCTGTTGCAGATAGTCCTAACTACATCAAAAATAATTAAGAATAAATTTAAATTATTAAAAAAAAATTAACCCTTTAAGTGCCGCAGACGTGTATACTTGTCCTTTCAAAGGACAACTTTTTGTTTTGTACTGCACTATTTAAAACTAGTTCTATGGCTTAGGAATGCAGTAAAATGACAATAACAGTGCTTCTAAAGAATTTACTTATTTTGGAAAAGTGGGAAAGGAATTTGAAAGGGTATATTCCAAGAACAACAAAATTCATAGCTAAGCAGTTTTTCAGTACATTTAACATCTTCTAAGAAAAGTGCAATTGGAAAATGTGTTGCCTTGTGCAAGAAAAAATATTCACATTGAATCTCTATCAATGCACTGAATGTGTTGCTAGTTTTATGTGCTCAATTATATTTCAGGATATATTACATAACAAAGAAATTATATATATTTTATCCTTTCCTTTTCTATTTTAAAGTGAATGTTAATTTTTAGGTTGAAAAACACCTCCTTTCGCCCAATAAACTGTGGGAAAAAACAGTGGCACTGGGGGGGGGGGATTTCATAGCTTTTCCTCAGCAGTTACAGGGTTAACTTAAAATTGTATTCTGGCTATTGCATCCTTAGGAGAGATAAAAAGCACACATGCATCTACCATTCCTAAATTTTAATTCTAGTTGAATTGGCCATTTCCTGTGTAAATTTTATACAGGTGAAACTTCCTCCTTTTAAGTACTCTTTTTTTAAGGTGGAAAATTGCATTTTTTAAAAATCAATTTTAAGAATATTATAACCATAGTAATATCAGAGCTTTCTCCTGCCTAAAAATGTGGTGTGCAGTTTGAGCCCAGAACAGCCTTAATGTGATCTTTGATTATATGAGTATATCTGAACTGAACTCAGTGGTGCAACAGCCCATGAGGACTAAGGCCTACTGTGCCTATCTCAGTTTACGTGACTTTAGGTACTTGGGTGCATGTGCAGAATGTGATCTTTTTTAGTTTTTAAACTGGTAAAACTTGCTTCACACATATAATCCCAGTAAGTTGCTGTACATTTGTAGAAATGTAATCATTTAAGAAATGACAGTTTGACATTAAAATATTGAGAAAACACACATTGTTAAATAAACCAGAAATAGTTAACATTTTTTCTAGATATTTTTCCATTAAAATTTTTTTTTCCAAATTCCTTTAATATTAACTTTTTACTGATATTAATCATGTTATTTAATATACAACACATGTTAAAATTCCCTCTTTCTTTCAATTTAGTGAAATGTTATCTCTGAATTTTCATTTCTTGTAAATAAGTAATACAGCATATGCAATTAATTTTGGGGATGATATTGACACTTTTTCTACAACTAACCAAGTTATATTATGCCTATAAGGCTGCTCGAGATGAAAAGTTGTTTATTTGCAGTTAATCCAGTCTAAAATAATTGCAATTTCATTTCTAGATTTATTAATGTTGATTGATGCATACAAACTAAGTAAATTTTCTTCCCTATTTTAGGCATTAGAAATGATGAAAGAGGAAGTACAAGAAAGTGAAAATGATGAAGATGTAGAAACAAATACAGAGGAGGATAGCATCAAACATACACCTTCAAAAACCGAAAATCTTTTTGAGAGGTATTTAAATGATTCATTGGAAAATTTAAAGGAGAATAATTTTTTGCCACCTGAAAATGTAGAAATAAATACTGAGGAGGATAGCATCAAACATACACCTTCAAAAACCGGAAATCTTTTAGAGAGATATTTAAATGATTCATTGGGAACTTTAAAGGAGAATAAATTTTTGCCACCTGAAAATGACGAACTACTATCTGAATTAAATCTTGAGAAGATAAATATCTCTGAAGGAAATAAATACTGTTCAGAAAATGACATCGAAAAACATGCTGAGTTAGAGAAAGGAGAACAAGCTGAACTTCAGAAAAATGAGCATATTGAAACTGAGAATCAACCTGAAATGGTTTTAAAGTTAAAGAAGACCAAAACTTTTAGCACAAGATCAGTATCAACAATACCACCAGAGGAAGTCAAAGCAAGGCTTCGACAACAAATGAAAAAGAAACAGGATAAAATGGTAAAGGGAAGGATCAATGTTAAAGGAGATGCAAGTGCTATACTTCGTAGAAGGAAAGAAAATAAAGTTAATATAAAACAAACGATGGATTTTTTTGAATGGTAAATAGATTTTGTGTAAAGTCTTTGTAGTCTAATGATTAAAAAAAGCAGCTATGTTGCAACTTTATTTTATTCATTACTAGGAATGTGTATATTTCAAAAGCAAATATCTAATGAAAAATATATTTACAGTTAAACAAAAATACAGCAATAAACCAAAGCATTTATATATTTAAAATATTACAATGAATACAAATAAATATTTTCCAAGGTTAAAATAAACTGCAAAAAAATTGTTCTAAGATGGAATGGTAACTATCAATCTGTTTTTTTATCAATCAGTTCTTTCTTGCATGATGTTTCAATCACCTGAAATGAAAGTTTCTTATAAGAAAACAGAAAAAGTTATGTAAAAAATATTAATAAAAGCAATTTTTATAGAATTGTTAGCTTTGTACATTTCACATATTACCTATTTCTTATGTATAATTAATAGTTAAATTTAAAAAACTTTTAGAAAAGATCAATTATGAAAACAATCTCAGAACTCAAACAGTACCAATGATTTTTAATATTAATAAAGTTATGTGCTTGAATTTTATTCATATTAAACATACTTAAAATACTGCATTTGAACAACAACAAAAAATTGTTACAAATGGAATACTCACTAAATAAAGGGTAATAAGGTCACTATTCCAGCAAAAAATGAAAAGAACCGAGTGTATTTCACAATAGAGAAACATCAATTTCATTGTTAATTTCATCAGTCTACAATATTTTCTTTTTAAATGTATACAAAACACGGTAATCATAAATCATTTTAATATAAAAGTATCATGCCTGTTTCTGAAATCATGTAAATATTAAATGTATTATAGTTCATTGTATTTACAGTTTTCAAAATATTTAAAATTAATTTTGTTTTATTTTTATGGGACATAAATAAAGCACTTCAGATTTTAAAAAAATTCAGGGGGAGTTGGAATATTATTCCTCATAATTCGAATTTTCAATTCTTCATTATACTCAATCAGGAAAATATTTTAAATTCTCAAATTATACCAATATATATGTTAAGTGAAAATATGCCACCACTTGGCACCATTTACCAATTTGGTACATTAATGCCTGTGTAGCATTTCCTCCCAAAATGACTAATCAGAAATACCACTCAATATAAAATTGATATCTACATTGGCATCGCAAAGCAATAGACTAATCTAGGGGACAACAAACAGCTGGCTCTTTGCCTAGACCAGGGGTGGCCAACCCACAAGATTCCTTACAACTTTACAAAATAGACTATTTTGTACAATATTTTTTAGTTATAACTGTTTCTATGTTGTTACTGCGAATTTTTTTTAAATGATTGTTATTAAATATAAATCGTACTCAAACCTGCAACATCAATTATGATGCGCTAATACACCCATTAAGATTGACTTGCAGAAACTAAGTGAAAGAGTTGAGAAACAAATATCTCAGTAATAAAATAAATTGAACATTATTTGATCATTGCATTATTATATTTTTCAAAAATTACACTGTATTTCAAATGATTTATATATTTTCTACGTTTGTATACATGAAAAACAATAATATGCCATTCTGTTTTTAAAACTTTTCACTCCAATGAATGTAATGAGTCCAAATCTAGTATATATATATATGCAGGATCATAATGTTTTTCCAAAGTGGCCTGTGAGGTCATTTCAGTTTGCTACCCCTGGCCTAGACGGTTGCGCCTCCTCGGACATCTGCTTTATATTAAAAATAAATTATGTCAACTAAAAATTGTTTTGCTTTCACTTTTTTCTTTACATTTATTAAAAAGATTTAATTATTTACATACACATCTAAGTATTTGACTGGCTTAACACACAGTTACTTCTGTATTAAATTATTTTCCTTTCATAAAGCCTAATGAAGATCAGAAAAAATATTAAAATAAAGGCTGCCATGGACAGACATTCCTTAAAAATAATTTCCAGCAACATTTATATGCATACATGATTTTCGGAGCACTTATGAATGGACAAATAAATCCCCTACAGACTTAACAAAAACATTCTGTATTGATTGGCATGGTTAATAGTTCATAAAAAAATTTTTAATGATTTTTATATACAAGACAACCAAAATCAATTTTAGTTATTAGTATAAACATGAAATTTCAAAATAAAAGAACATTTACAGTATTATTGGTACCAACATTTTTCATGGAGCTTGACAGCTCAAAT
The DNA here is from genome assembly GCA_019973975.1 of Trichonephila clavata. Lineage (NCBI taxonomy): Eukaryota > Metazoa > Arthropoda > Arachnida > Araneae > Nephilidae > Trichonephila > Trichonephila clavata. The sequence goes on from BMAO01026743.1 coordinate 82,734, forward strand.
CCCAATTTTAATATAGTTGAACCTCTATATTGTGAACATTTCACAATTTTCTTCGTAAAATAACCTTAATTGTTAAGTACATTTTCTATAAAGTGAACTTTTTCTCTTGTGATTCAATCCTCTCCTTCCTCCTTTTTTTAAAGTATTTCTGGACATTTCAAGTTATTCTTTCTTTTAACACATTTTATGGTGGTCATGAATCTTGAACCGGTTTTATTAGGCACCTAGCTCGCCGAGAGCAATAGAAGTTTGGGCGTTTCATCCAAGGAGTGCGACCTTTAACCAGACCTTTACCCCATCATCCAGTTCACTGAAAACTTCAATATCCCCTTTCACCCTCAGTGGAGTTGTCTTGTGTCCTTGAACTAGTCTCCATTTATTTGTAGTGTTGATCAGTCGTACTGGTAACTGTTTCTTGTAGCTCAAAAATATCAAAACATAAGTGCTTGAGCATCAAAGAAAAAAAATTAATTCTTCAGGAAGTGGATAAAGGCATCAAGAAACTTTCCTAGCAGTGTTTTTCTTTTTGATAGGCAAGATACATAAAATAATTAATTTACAAAAATGTGTGAGTAATTACTTTAATATATAGTGTTTATGTTTTTATATGGTTGATAAAGAAAATTTAAAGATGAACCTCTATATAACAAACTTTCCACATAACGAACTTTTTTCCAGATTTGGCTATTTTGTTATATAGAGGTCCAACTGTTTTTTGAAAACTGATATTCTTGCACTGAGTCATAGAATTAAAAAATATATCTTTGATAGTTCTTAATTGAGGGGAGAAAGTTACTTGGGTGTCTACATATTATTAAAAACATAATTAGTGCTCAACATTCTTAATTGTGACCGCTACTGGAGCCCTCTCTACTGCATATGTGTGCGCATGTAAATGGCCCTTATATATACATTAGTTATATAGTTTCACTTACAATTTAGCTCTTATCTCTTGAAAGTTTGCCGACCCTTGGCCTAATCCACATTCCACTCTATACATTAATCAGCTAAAATATCCTATGTTTTAATTAAAAGTAAGTTTACAAAAATTTTCAAAAAAAAATCATGTACAACTTTTAAATCAGTAGTAATTGTACATCAAAAAAAATACTGCGATTAAGAAAAACTAATATTTGTGCAAGCAAATTAAAAAGCTCAGAAAAAAAATTGTTATGTGCAGCAAGTCTTTATGCTCAGAACACCTTAAGACAAAAATTTATAGTACTATATCACTATACCGTATTTTCCTGTATATAATCTGCAGTTATGTATTAAAAAAGTTTCAAATTTCATTGTATGTATCATACGCTGCTGCAGATAATCCGATAAAAATAGTTTTATCAGAGAAGCTTACAATAAAGTTTTGAAAAAAATGCCATTTATGTTTAAAAATAACTAATTTTACAGCGAAATTTATTTTTAAATGGACGAAGTTCCATTATTTTGTAAACCAGGACTGTTTATGTTCAGGGAACTAGCAGTATTCTGATAAATATTACAGGAAATGAAAGAACTTCATTCATGATAGTTTTATGCTGGGCTGAAATTACTTTGAAATTGCTGCCGATGCCAAGAGAAAGGCTTAATGAATGAAGAAATCATGTCAAGGCTACAAACTTTTCTGATTATGGATTCAATGAAAGCATATCTTAGTGAGAATGTCAAAAATGCTCTGAAGTCCCAATCTGCAAAAATTGTAACAATACCTGGATGACTGACAAAGAAATTACAGCCTTTAGACATCAGGGGTAGATGTTAATTTAAATTGAAAGTTAGGGGAATTATGGGAACAATAGAGAAAAGAATTTTACAAAAATAGGAAAAAATTAAAGTGTGCATTGCATTAAAATGTCTCCAACTGTGGAAATATTGACAAAAATGACTAACAATGAAGACTCGTTACCTAATGATTCTGATATGTTAAATGAAGATTAATGAATTTGATGAATCAAATTTTGAAGGCTTTTAATTATTATAAATAAATTCAGTGATCATTCAAGGTAATATTTTCATTTTTTTTGACAGATGAAATAGATATTTTTATAATAAAAGTGTTTTTCCTGAGTGATTTATTACTTATATTTTTAATCATATTGTGTAGGTTTTATTTTATGCGACACTACATTATTGGCAGATTTTGAATCATTCACTGTAAAAATTACCGCAGATTATCTAATGTTTTTTATTTCATTCGAAAAAAAGGTTTTACGGATAATATGCTGCAGTGGATTACATACAAGAAAATATGGTAATTGTTTAAAGATATTTTCCAACAATTAATGTATTCTGATTAAGATGATGAAAAATCAATTTATTGACCTTTGAATACTGAATGATACTATCATATCATTTTTCTTGCTTCCAATAATGTAACTAATGAATTTACAGAATGTATAAACCTCAATAACAAATTAAAGCAATCTTCGTAACTTATAAATATTTTCATGTTTGATATTACAAAACAATTGCATACACAGACATCTCTTAGGGGTGGAGTTTCATTTTAGAACATATGCAGACAAAATCTTTATGCTAAAATTCAAAAACCTGTTATATGAGAATGAGAGTGCTGGACCCCTTCCTCCTTGTATATGGCACTGCTGTATAATGATAACAGTTGATTTTTCAATTCTTAGCTGTACTATAACCTACATTGATCAAGATTTGTATCAAAGGTTTGCAACCTTTTATCTGTGGTGTGCCAAAATCAATCGACCAACATTTTTTAAACAATTTGATTTCCGCAATACTGCATGCAAAGTTAGAGAATAGAAATATATAGATCTGTTATATATTAATTTTGCATCATTTAAAGATATTTTGTAGCATAAAAATAACTGGCATAAAATATAACTTTCCTTCAACAAAAGTTTAAAATACATAATATATGTACAATTTTAAAGATGTTATTAAAATAAGAAACAGACAAAATAAAATAAAAGCATTTATCTCCATTACAGTTAAATAAAAAGACAAAAAATTTTAATGCAAACCTAATGTTTGCACTACTCTACCCCACAACCTCTTTTTATCTCAAAATCAGTGGCGAAATTTGTGACTTACAATTTGACACGATTCTGAGCATTCTGTTGTTTAATTATTTCTTTGTGGATTCAAAATATTTTTCATATGAGAAAACATTTTTTACTCAGATATGTAGAACTAAGAATGGAAAACAGAGCACATGAAATTTTCTCTCTGGAAACAATTAAATCTCTAGCAATGACATTCAATAATTTACAAAATAGCTGCTAAATTAATTTTTAGAATAGTCTTATATGGATTTTTTCATAATTCCATAACTGTCCATAATTCTCAAGATGTTTGTCAAATAAGGCCCATCGTAAATTTATCAACTTCCATCTACTCAAAAATTTATAGAGTAGTGCAGAGTGCCAATAAGAATTGTACCACGAGCTACAGATTGCAGACCCGATTTATACTAAAATGACCATTCTTGAACTGAATGTTACCAAACCTTTACTCATTACTGAAGTTGAGTGTAAAGTGCAGTTCAAAGCAAAATTTGTACTGAATTTCACTATTTCAAACCATATATAAGGATGAAACCTTAGTTGATAACTCATTTTTCTCAAGTCTGCACCTTGCGCTTTTTTAAATATTAACATTCATTTAAATTTAATATGCAGAAAGTGTAATACTTCATATGTCTATTTTTGGTATTAATTAGAGCTCAATCTACTTTTGCACTAAACCAAGACGAATACTATGACCGAAAGATAATTATTAAAAATAATTCTAATAAACGCCAAGTAGTTTAAATATTAATTCCATAACAGAAAGCTGTTGCTTGGACAAAAAAGGACAAGTCTACCTGCTCATCAGAAAACTTTAGGAGATACATTAAATTATATTTTGAAACATCTATTATAAACAGTAATTTTCAGAAACTTTTAAGTTATTTTAGAAATATTTTTAGTCTTTACGCAAATAAATTAAGAAAAAATTTCAAGTCCATACAAAATTAAAACACTTCAAATTTTTACATTTAAATAGTTTAATATTCATATAAACCCCTTAAAATAGTTTAAATTTTTTATCTTGTGCTTTCTTTCTATAGATTTTTCTCTCAACAAATGCTGATTAAAAAATAAATTTCATCAGTTTTGCAGCGAGATTTGTAATTTATAAAGAACGCAGATCCAATCCTTTTTGAATTGTCCTGATCAGTATTATTCATTTGAATAAAAAATACAGGGATGAAATAATATACATGACATTTTTAAATGTAACATAATCAACAATAAATTATAATATATAGTTCTGACTGACACAATTTTCCACTAAGAATATTTTTTTAAAATATATATCCTAGATCAAGTGATCCTTATAAAATGGATTGTGCAAAGTGATATTTGGGAGTATGCTGAAATAGGCACATGATCACTTTTGAGCGTTTGATCATGTACATATGAATAGGAAGTTCTCGCAGAGGTAAATCTGTCTGGTTTCACCAAATAAATGCACTGGTTTTAAAGTACATGTGTATGAAGACCAAGGAAACTAAGCTTTTGTGAAGAAAAATTCGTAATTTTAAAATGTACACATTGTTTAAAACAAATAATTTATCTTTGACAACACACCCATATATATGAGGTACACCTTTTAATAATATTTACAAATTAGCATCTCGGTAGCAAAATTGTCACCACATGAATTGCACCTTAGTTTCAAAACAATAAATATTGTAATACATTATATGTATATATATAAGCAAATTTTGGTGGAAAATGGAGTGATTCGCATGATGTAAATTTGGCTGTGGCAACACTAATATGCCAATACCCTTTCAACTATATTTTTTTAAAGATATGTAATCAAAAAGTTTGAGGATAGCTTACAAAAAAAATAGAAAATATGGATAAATTTAAACCAGATAAACTAACAAAAAAAAGTTGTAAAGTGAAAAGAATAAAATCCTATGTATCAATGGGATATATGAATAAATATTGACGTACAAAACTTGTTAAATTCCGGTAAGCTAGGATTTTTTTTTAAAAAAATTAATGTAGATTATATAACAAACAATAAATTATATTAATTAAAGAAATCTAGGACTAAGAAAATTTAAAATTACTATCCATTTCAACAATGTAAAGTACCGTAAAACTTGAAAATTAATAAAATACTAAATGTATTTATTATGCAAGATATTACTAGCAACGTAAAGAGTGAAATTTTGTATCATTTTTACTAATTCATAAGTACATATCAAACATCGAATTTCTTAGAAAATGTGGATGGTATATTTTCATTGTCGAATAAATAAATTTTTTTTAAACTAATTTTTCTAATTACCTCTTTTTTATCTGCAAATGGACAAGATGCGATTTTTTCTTCATTCTGGGTATTATCTGTAACAGAACTTTTGATACTTTGTTTAGGAGCCCATGGATTCCAAATTTTTAAAACTACTGGTTGTATAAATTTATACCAAATGAACAGAAGAACAGGAGCAATTATGCAAGGAATGCAAACCATGATGATCTGTAATCAAACACAAATCGGATTATAAATCGAATTGAACGAACAGAGAAAAAAAAGTTAAAATACACAGTTCCGCACCTATCAACTTCGAAATATATATATTTTTTAAAATAATTTATTATGAAATCGATCACTTAATCTGACTTCTATTAAAAGTAATATATCAATCTGACAAACACCGTTCCCTTCTAGATTTCGTAACTAATGTACTGAATACGAACATCATGAGTAACAAGTAAAGTATAAAGTTTACTACTGCGCATGCACAAAAAATCGCGTTAATTTTTCTTCCCATCATTTTCTGTAATAAAATCATTTTACAGTTAATTTTTTATTTATCACATAACCTAAAATTCTGAAACAATGAAAAATTTACATAAAGCTGAAATTGTTAACATTACTAAAAATTCTTTGAAATAACATGTACAGCCCTACAACAAAGTTTGTCTTAAAAACAGCTTTATTTATTTTTGTATTACTTTTCTTTCAATCTTTTATTCTTTCATGTAAGACAAAGAGGCTTTGAAATGTTCTGTAAATTAACTCGAATAGTTTGGGTCAAATGTGAAGGATCTCATTATCACCCAATCTTTCATTGCCGGAAAGGCCTAGGGTCACTTGAATGAAGGAAAACAAGGCCTCTATTGAGAAAACTAGAAAGATGATTCACAATGCTTGTAAAAATAAAATGAATGAAATTCTGGTGTCATGGTGGTTGTTTAGTCTTTTTTTTTTATTTAAATAAAAACCTGTCTCTTAAATTCAGTAGAGTATATTTTAATATTTCATGCATTTATGTATGAAATATGCAAAACATCAATGGTTTTCATTGCAAAATATTTTTATATATTTTATTTTTTTCAATGATTTCGAAGATAATTCTTCATCACGTTTTGTTTCCGTAGCCAACCACTGTGCTGGACTGTCGTCTCTCTCTCTCTCGCGTCATTTAATCAACTGGGATAAAAATTTAACATTGGCAAAGTACGCTGTAAACTAAAGCGTAAATGTGTGTTAGAACACATTTCTTTTTTATTTCAAACAATACAGCTTAACGCCAGTAAATCCGTTGGAAAAATAATTTAAATATAAAAATTAAACATACTTTTATTTACGCAAAAACATGCTTTATTTTATTGGCTTAGGATTAGGCGATCCTGAAGATATCACTGTCAAAGGTTTGGAAATAGTTAAAAAAGCCAAGCGCGTTTATTTGGAATCGTATACTTCAATTCTCTCTGTTGGAAAAGAAAAACTGGTATAAAATTGACTTAAAAATAAAACTGGTATCAAATTGACTTAAAAATTAAACTGGTATTAAATTAGCATTTTAATACAAACATTTTTTTAAAAGTTTGATTCATAGTTGATTTTTTTTTCACATTTACTAATAAAACAATTTATTATTCTTTTAGTATTAATTTTAAATCTCTTTATTCTTAGTGTGTGATAAATTTTAAAAAATGTTCGTTTTAATTGAAGATTAAAAATTTTTAGAAAATGACTTTATAATTCAAAAAGATAATTTAAGTCTAATACTTAGCATTTTTAGTTATTTGGATTTATTTTTTTATTCTCCAAATGAACATGTGTATATATATTTATGTTTTTTATTTTACCAAAATCTTTTTTTTAGGAAGAATTTTACGGTAGAGAAGTCATTGTAGCTGATAGAGAAATGGTTGAGCAAGATTCAGGTACTTCAGTTATGCTAGCTGAAATTATAAGTGACCCTGATGTGTTAAAAAATTATGCATGTAATTTTTGGATACTTTTTCATTTTAACAATACCACTAATTTTGTGCCAAACTAATGTTGCTGGTTAGTGTATTTTAACTTATTTCTTTGTGATTATAAACTTCTATGTTTACTATTATTATTATAAGAAAAGAAATCGATTCAAACTAGCAATGCATTGCAGCCACAAAATTCTCCAAGAAAAAAAGGACCAAATGGTATGATTATAATGAGAGAAATGTCAATTTTGGCATTTTTTTTTGTAAATATTTATCTGATAGATCTTTAAATATTATCTGATAGATTCTACACTACCCAGTGTCGTAGGCATGGCGAGGTAAGGAAAAGGTCAACAATATTTATTATAACTTAATAAAATAAATACGGAATGTGTACTTACCTATGTAAATGAAATAAACTAACTTTTTTTTAACCACGTTTAAAGCAAAACATAAAATACAAACATAACAATAATAGCCACAAATATATTAATATCTGATGATGCATTTATTATCAAACAATTCAAAATGCATTATAAAATAAAACATATTCATCTAAAGTTAGTTCTCGAAATTATAATCAGTAGAATTGACAGCCAATCTTGAATATTTCAATATATAATTACTATCTGCTAATATTCAGGCGGTCACCCCAAATGTTCTTGGCAGTTCACCAGTCGATCGTATCGATGTAATGCCCACCGCGGAGCTAGAGCTTCTTGGTGCATGCTAAGTGAAGAATTAAGGCAAAGCCTGAGTGTATCAAACATCCCACTCAATATTGAATTATTAATATTTAAAGTATAGTAATATTTATTATAAAAAATGCTTAACAAATTGACTGCATATAGAAATTAATTTAAAATTGCATCTTATATATATACAATATGTATTATTATGTACAGTTATAAATTTAAGTTGCAAATCATTTTTAATATAAATATCAATAATTGGTAGAATAAAGGTACAGGAAGCAATTTGTTTAAAATTGCTTGTAGATCTATGAGATGCTTGTATACATCTATCTGATTTGATTTCTGTTTGATTCGTCAACCATTTAAAAACAGCAATTCAACGATAGCTTTTGTAGAGTTTATCAGGATTATGAAGCCAAAAATGCAGAAACATGCCAAATTTTGACTTATATTGGTTGTTAAAATTATAAGCAAATGGTGCTATTTTTAAGTATCCTTACATATATACTGGTTATTAATATTGTTAGTGTGATGGTACTTTCAAATATCATTAATCTATTAATAGTAGTTAGTTTGAATTTATAGATCTTTCTGTAATACTGTTAACTTATTATTTATAAGATTAATGAAGCCAAACACAGCAAAGCATAGAAAACACACCAAATTCTGTCTCATACTGTTTACTGATATTGTTTCAGTAGGTAAAGTTAATGGAACCTAATGATAATTTAACTTTTTATCATTATGTGTGTAATGAATTTGCTAAATCAGATATCGCCAATACTTGCATTGATGACTACTCAGAAAAGCAGTTGCCTACTTATGGTCCCTATAACTGATAAATACTTGAATGTTCTTTGTTAATATCATACCTGGTAGAAAAACTTTAAAGAAATCATTAATTTCTTTGCTGAAGATGGTTCAATTTTTTTTCATTCCCCCTCCCCCAAAAATGTATGTTAATTTTTAAAGTATTTTCCAATTTATCTGATAAATTTTCTTTATCACTTACAAATTCACTTTATTGTGTGTTGTAAATTAAATATTAAATGTATAGATGGCGCTACAAGTCATGTGAGATATGTATATGCGTTTGGCTTGTAGAGTCAGAATCATGTAATGTTCTTTGTGTTGTGTACATGTCTTCCGTGTTGTCTGCAAAATAAACAAAATGCCAAAAGATTAACTGAATTATTGAATAGAGAATGAAAGATACATTGGAATCATAATCGTCTACCTGACCATGGAATGTAATAACTAAGGAAATACAATACTGTCTTCTTTTATAGAATTCTGATCATCTTTCCAAAGCTTTTAAACGAAGACAGTAAAGTATGCACACTGATATAAATTGATTTCTTGGTTACTTTGCAAGCTAGTTTTTCAGACATAGGGAATTGCCTTTCAAGCGTCCCTCAGGGTTCTGTACTAAGTCCATATTTGTACAACTTATTACACACATGATTTTCCCGATCACCCCACCGTCAGTACATGCTTATTCGCAGACGACTCTGCGGCATTGACCCAGGGCGTAAAACTCAGCTACACAATTAAAAATATGCAACACTACCTCGACATACTCGAGAATTGGCTCACAGACTGGAGGATAGCAATAAATGTAGATAAATCACAGGCTATTGTATTCAGAAAATGGGGCGTTATCGACCCACAGACTGAACTCACACTCTTTGAAAACAACATTCAATGGGTCTCGGTTGTGCGTTACCTGGGACTATATCTAGATAATCGACTAACTTACAAATCACACATAGATTATCTATCTGAGAAATTCTGGGGAAGAATTGCTCTGGCCATCTCCCTTATTGGGAGAAGGTCACCACTCTCCCTAGAAAATAAAGTCATTCTTTACAAGCGTATTTTGCGCCCAGTGATAACATACGCTTGCCCCATCTGGGGCGCGGCGGCACCGACCCATACTAAACGGATCCAAATCATACAAAATAAAATTCTGAGAATTATTACTAACGCACCTTGGTACGTTAGGAATTCAGTCATACACAACGACTTACATATGGAGCCGATAGATAACTACATCACTAAGCTTTCTAGAAATGTTTTTAGAAGTATCGAAAATCATGACAACCCATTAATTAAAGCACAAACATTATTTACTTATCCACATACTAAAGTTAATTTTGCATACAAATCTTCTAAGTGGGAAATTCCCCTTATGCCCCCATAACTCAACAAAAATACTTAATTTACACATTGATTTACATCACACGCTTCCGCTACTATCTTTTAAAACTGGGTCAGATGAAGAATAGCTGACGTCATTCCCCATTTTCACCCCTGCGAACGCAGGGAACTTCGGCGTTTTTCGCCCATCGATGCTTCTTCCTCCTCCCCTCCCCCCTCCACGTTTTCTCCCGAAAGGGTTTATTTCGTGACGGCTTTACCTCGTACATTTTGCCTCCCTCCGGGAGGCGTCATTCTTCTAATGGTCTTTCTTTTTCACCCTATCTTCAGGGATACTGGGTATAAGCCATTTTGGCTGGGACCCATCATATCTAATTTTCGTTTCGTTTTTGCAAGCTAGTCTAATGTAGTATGTAATAGCAATGGGGGGGGGGGAGTGAAAGGAATGGTAATTCAAAATAAAATTTAAATTATTTTTTTGGAAAAAAAAATTTTATTACTTTTTTGAAAATAAATATTTTGTTGACCGTCATTTCTGCGGTTGTTTGTAGTTTTCTGTTGTGTGAACAATAGTTTATCGGAGGTTTGAAAACTCTGTACCTTCCGATTCGTAAGCGCGTAACTTACCACTAGACAAAAGTGATCACTCGTGTCCGGAGGCTGTTACTGGCTTATTTAGATTCCGCCACAAGTTAAATGATTTTATATGAAATCATTATATCATGTTTTTTTAAATAGTACATAATGTTTAGTATAAAATGTTTATTTTTGTAAATTTACAATTGAGTTATTAAGATTTAGTTACATTGTTTTTTAAAAGTTATGGGACTAAAACTAAATCAATAAGGTATAATAAAGGCATGTATGAAAAATGTTGTAAATAAAAATTATATATTATTATTTATTATAGATTCTATACTTCAAAATGGTGCTGAAGAGGATGTAGCTTTTTTGGTGGTTGGAGATCCTTTTGGGTAAGAATAATGAAAAATCGCATTTTTAATTTTATCCATATTTTTATTATCTGCTTGTAATGAAATTACAAGGATAAAATAGTGAGCAAGATAATATTTGAGAAATACATAAATGCTGAATTGTACATTTTTGTAAAGTGTCAGACTTAAAAAATATTAATGGTATACAAATTCCTCTTATGAAAAAAATATGTTCTTATTTATTAAAAATTGAATTAAAATTATCTGAAATAATATAAGTACCTGAAAAATAATTATATAAATAACTAAATATATATATATTTTGGAAAATAAAGGGATAAAATTTTTCTTTTAAGAAATAAGTCATAATGGACTAAATTCATGACGGTCACATGATAATATAAACACATGTTCTACATTAAATTCAAAATGGACAATAAACTAGCTTGTACTTTTCATTCTATTTGTAAACTTAGGTAAAATTTCAAATTGGGTAAAGATGCTCAAGAGTTATAAAAAGAAATTTCTGCAAAAAGATTTTAAAATTAAAGGGGAAAAAAGTCTTGTTTTATACATGTACTTTTAAATAAAGTGACAAATATTAATTTTAAAAAAAAAAGTTTCTGTAAAAGGCATAATTTGGCAACAACGAAGTGCATGAACTGATTTGCTGAAAATAGATAATTGCATTTATCGTGACTATGACGTCACATGTGTTTTTGAACTTGATTGGCTAAAAACACGTGGTTTAAAATTATCATGTGATTATGATGTCACAGGAATTTAGTCCATTAGCTCAAAAAATCATATGACGTCATAGTTGCACGATAAAAGCTATCTTATATTTTTAGCTAATCAGTTCACGCGCCTCGTTGTTGCCAACTTTTGCTCTTTGCAGAAACTTTCACTTAAAAAGTGCATTTGTATACAAAACGCATTTCATTAAAAAATATATGCATAAAATAAGTTTTTTTTTTTATTTAAAAAAATACTTTTGAAGAAGTTTTTTTATAGCATTTTCACTTTTTTACTGAATTATGAAATTTGAAATCTTATCTAAGTTTTACAAATAGAACAAGTACAATTTGTTTAATCTATGTTTTGAATTCAGTGAAGAGCACGAGTTTGTCTTCATCATGTGATTGTCATGAATTGATCCCGTTAATTGTAGTGTAGACTCGTTAATTTTAGCTCAGGAATTGTTACAGGAAAAGGCAGAGTGTGCACCCAAATTTTAACAAAACCCCATACACTGAAATCCAGCAGTGAAAGATCTGGGGATGGGGTGATAATATTGAATAACACCTCCTCATGAACAATTATGAAACCTCAGCATTGAGGTAAGATGTAACTTCGTTGTGGTAGCGACAAGGCGTGACATCGAAAAATTTAACCTCCTGACATTTTTTTATGATTAGTATAAGAAAAATCTGCAGCATATCCAGGTAAATAATTCACATAAGTCTTTTCAGTGAAGAAGAATGGGCCGAAAACAATCGAGGAACTCACTGCACAAAACACGTTTACTTTCACTATTCCTATCATGTCCGAAGATGTCACGAGGATTTTCCATCCCCCAAATTCTTGGGTTACAATACTTAAAGACATTTATGAATAAAGTTAGGATATATTACTACAGGATTGACTTTAAACGGGTTAATTTCATTCAATATTTTGGAAGTTCTTAATTTTAAAAAAATGCTCAACAAATTTGTAGACACCCTGTATATTAATTTTTGCATCATTTAAGATACTGATCAACATAAAAGTAAACAAAATAAAAAATAACATAAATGAAAGATTAAAACTGGACATACATTATGTATCTTTTAAACATATTCATTAAAATAAAAAAAAATCAATGACATAAATATAAGTATTCCTAAAATATAAATAAATAAACAATAAATATTTTAATGCAAACCATGTCTTTGCATTGCTCTACTTCAGATGGCTGTTTCAGGGGTATAATTTGACTTTCAACTTGACATGATTCTGAACAAATATTTTTTTATGAAAAAAAAAGACTTGTTCGCGTAGATATGTAGAATCCAAAGCGGAAAGCAGAGTATGTGGAATTTTCTAACCAACAATAGCTGTTGTTTTATCATTACAGATTTTTTTTCATAATTCCGTAAAGATTGTTTTCCACAGAAGAAGTTATTTCAATAAGCTCTTTTTCAAAACTATCAACTTCCATCCTCTCAAAACTTGACAAATCAGTATGGTGTAGAGTACCACTGTGAATTGTACCTGTATCTGATTTTTTCTTAATCTGTTAAGTTATAAATTTTACATATTCATATTTTTATTTCTTTTAAATAGTGTATTTAAAAACATTGTTTTTTTTTTATAAATTTTATATCAGTTTTCCATTTCAATTACAAAAACATTAAAATTAGTATAGATAGTAATCATCATCCAGTTCAAAGATCTTTTGCCAATGTTTAGTCAGTTTTTTGTGCTCTCTAAAAGAGTTGGGAGATTTGGGATTCAAAGAATCATCATTCTCTTTTTTGAACTCTTAAAAATTTTCAAATAAAGGGAAGATATACATGAATAAGTAGAAATGGGAAGATGCATTGCCAAAATTTTATGGTGTATGCATCATTAGATTCCATCTTAGCTTCACAGGTTCTAAACAGATCACACTAAACAGATCTTGGCATTTTTTTTTACTGCGAGACTGACACTGTCCATTGTATTATTGTAAATATTGCTGTCCATGGTCTGACTATATTACATATATTCCTTTTACAGAATATCATAGCAGTTTCACTAGAGAAACAAATGAAATCTCTTGTTTATAAGTGAACATTTTGCAACTATCACAATAGAATTTTTTGACTGACCATCCACCAGTGTAACCTGTATTATCATTAACTACTGTATCTTATCATCACATTAAGAACTTGAAAAACTGTTGGTCCCTACAACCATTGCATACCCCAGAAAAACCAAGACCAAGATTGCCTACACAAACTGGATTAGCTGCTTTTCGTGCAGATACATTTTTGATATCCGGAAATTTTTTGATCAACTTGCCAAATCATGCTAAAATACAGAGGTTTATATTGTATTATCACAAAATGGGCAAGGCTTCAAACTGTAATTTGTTTCATTCCGGTTAAACTAAAAAAAATATATCGGTTCAGTTCTGATTTTCGTTCTGCATAAAATAATGGTTTTCGATTCAGTTCCAAATGAATAATTTTGTTTTATGTATATTCTTATTTGCACCAAAAATATAATTCTGTCATAAACAAAAAAACATAATTAAATAAAAATTTTAAAGATTTTATTCTTTTTTTATATGGTACTCTATATGAATTGATACAATTAACCAGCATGTACGATATGAACAGTGAGCATTGACACTATTATCCATTATCAAAATAGCATTTGACAGCTAGGTTCATCTATCTAAACAGTCTATACAAACATCTGTGGTTGATGCCATGTTGAAATTCAAAAAATTTTACTCAGGCTGATATTTTTCTTAAAAAATCACTTATACTTCTAGTTCATTCCAACTGAATTAAATCTGCTTTCTACCTAGTTTAGTAGTTGCATGCAAAACTTAAACAGAAAAGTACTAGTGAACATCAAAACAGGAAATCGAGAAGCAATGCATATGTAATGATGATAATTATGTGATTTATAATAAATTAGAAAATTTTAATAAGTTGGCTACAGTAACAAAATGACCGAAGATATATCGAACCAAAATAATGAATATTTTTTTCACTTCACTTCCGGTTTTCGACCAAAATAGCATTTTTTTCTGATTTTTGGTTCAGTTCTGGTTTGAAGCCCTGAAATGTGGTTTGTTTATATTTTTGTAATTTAGTATTTATTGTAACTGAAAACACATTATGTTAATGAATTACTTTTTTGTAAAAATGCAGTTTAAATGATATTTACAATTATATAATAAATTTGCTCTCTTAGGTTTGAATATAATGAGAAAACATTTTATGATTTACCTAATCATACAAAAGATGAAGGAGATTTAAAAAAAAAAGAAATTTTATTTTACCAGCATTAATTTATTATTCTGTTAGTGTTTATTGATAATACATCTTTCAATTTATAGGAATAATAATGTTATGTATATGTAATAACTCTTTTTATTTACTCAAAATTTGATTTATCTGTATTTATAATATCTTATTCATAAATCTGAATACCCTTTTTTAAAAACAAGTCTGGTCTCTTTCTAAAAGATTAAAAAGATTTTCTTAGATTTATTGGTAATTTCTCATTAAAAAGATTAGACCTTGAATTTTTGATAGCTTTATTGGAGTCATTTTTTATTAATAAGGATTATTCCCTTCACTTTAACTCATGATTACATTTTTTATATTCCTTTTTCCCCCTGTTTATCCAAGAGTATTTAAACCTGGTATTTGAATAATTCCCTCTCTTGTATTCTGGAAATTGGAGAAAGCATATGCTCAGAAAACTCTCTTGTACTAAAATTTAATATACAATGATTGGGTATAAAAAAACAAGACTTCTGAATTTTTGTGACTACTACATCATCATATTTTAAAAATCTTCTCAGTAATTTTATTTCATATATATATTCTGTAGTTTCTTAAAACACTATATTTGCAATCATTTTCTAAATAAAGAATATCTATTTTAACTTTTCATATTTGAATTTTTTTTTCCTAATGAGTATAGATATTAAATAATATGCATGGATGTTATGTTTTGTGCTACTCATTGATATTGCTTTCCCTTGGTGAACATTTATAGAATTTTAAAAATTATATAAAAATATGAATTTTTCCTGCTATATTTGTCATAATTATATAAATTTCTTTCAAGTGCCACAACTCATGCAGATATGGCATTAAGAGCCTATCAGAAAGGTATACCGTATAAAGTTGTGCATAATGCTTCTATTTTAAATGCAGTTGGGTGTTGTGGCTTGCAGGTAAGATC
This sequence comes from Trichonephila clavata, assembly GCA_019973975.1. Classification (NCBI taxonomy): domain Eukaryota; kingdom Metazoa; phylum Arthropoda; class Arachnida; order Araneae; family Nephilidae; genus Trichonephila; species Trichonephila clavata. The sequence continues at coordinate 98,721 of BMAO01026743.1, forward strand.
ATTTGTTAATATTATTGCACTTTGGCTAAGTTTTTTATTAGTTATTCTGAATTTATTTGAAATCTATTTAAAAGTATCTGGTGAATCCCAAAAATATTTTTAAAATGATTTTTAGTTTACAAAATATGATCCAAGTGAATTTTCTAAAAATGTTCGAGAGTTTTATCAACTTTAAGATTCTGAGACTTTTTACTTTCAGAATGTAATTTTCTCAAGTAAATCTAAAACATTATACCTGCATGCCGTTCTCTAAAAACTGTTTTGTAAGTAATTCTAAATCATTAAAAAAACTATTTTTAGATTTCTGTATAGTTTTAATATATCAGGTCTACCAAAAAGTTCTGTCCGTTGCGGTTATAATCAGTTTCAAGAAGTATGTGCATATTCATTTGATGCATATTTAGCCCTCTTTTTTTTATCACTGAATGTCTACATACTGACCTAGCAAATGAACTAAAACATAGATGGTTCATGTTAGTATTAAGTGAGATGTGATCGTTTACTCACAGCTATTGATAAAGTTCTTTTACGCCACTGTATTTTGTACGAATTCCAACAAGGAAGGAATGCTACAGAAGCGTGTAGAAATTTATTGAAAGTGTTTGGTGAAGGTACAGTTTCTAATAAAACACACAGAACATGGTTCAAAAAATTTCAAGTAGATGATTTCGGCCTTTCTGATAAGCCACACTCTGGGCGACCATCTTTGATCAACGATGATACTGTCAAGATCATGTTAGAGCAAAATCTTTTTTGACAACATCAGAGATTGCGGATAGGCTTGATTCAGCTCAACAAACCATTTCGAATCATATTCAGAAACTAGGGTTTGTGTGGAAGAATTGGAGATGGGTGCCACATAAGTTAAGTGAGAAGAATTTGAGTGATCGAGTCATCATATTGTGCGCAACAAAACTGAACCCTTCTTGGACAGGATCATAACTGGGGATGAAAAATAGATTACCTATGATAACATCATAAGGAAAAGGGCATATTGTGAACTTGGAAAACCTGCCCCTTCCCCCTCTAAATCGAAGTTGAGCCTGAACAAAAGAATGTTGTGTATATGGTGGGACATGCGAGGACCAATAAATTTTGAGCTGTTTAAACCAAATAAAAGGCTAAATTTGGAGAGGTACTGTCATCAATTGGATAAATTAAAAACAGTACTCCAAGAAAAGAGTCCAGTGATGTTCAATAGGAAAGACATCATACTGCTTCATGTCAAAGTCAGGCCACATGCTGCTTTGGGGACTCGTCAGAAAGTCACAGAGCTAGGCTGGGAAATTCTGTCGCATCTACCAGCACTTTCCGATTATCACTTGTTTCTGTCCTTACAAAAAATTTTGCAGGGGAAAAAATTCAAGAACGAAGAAGATATCAGGCAAGCACTGGTTCAAATTTTGGCCTCTAGAGATAGGACATTTTTTATAAATGGGTTATACAAATTGCCCTCAAGCTGGCAAGAAGTCATAAATAATGGTGGTAATTATATTATTCAATAAAGTTTACTCAAGGCATGAAAAATTTATTCTTTTGTTTTATTCTAAAAACGGACAGAACTTTCTGGTAGACCTAATATATATATACAGGTGGGTCAAAAAGTTCCCGACATAGTTCAAATACAAATTATTAAAAAACCAGCTATACCCTCCCACATGTTGCTGTGGCTCAGTCTGGTTAAAAAAATAGGAATGAAAAGGCACATATTTCTACTATGTTTAACAGTTTGCACTTTTATAAAAAAATATGAATTAACAAATTTTTTATAAACACATTTCATTTGTTATTTGCAAATGGAGTACTTGAAGTTATTATGGTCTTAGTTCTTATATTAGGAAGCTAACATTATTTACGTTGTCTCAATAGTGGAGGCCTCAATGCATTAAATTGTTGTTTTTTTTTGGTGAAGAAACTTTTGCAGTTTAGAAACAATGGACCTTTTTATGCCAGTAGGAATTTACAGCAGCCATTCAATTCATCCTTACCATCATTGATAAAGTATATTTGTAGGAATTTATGTACACCATCTGTGAATAGAAGCAGGGAGCCTGCTTTATGATAAATTTGTTCTTTCATTTTGAACGTTGGCATGAAGTGAGTTGTTACAGTTTCTGCACCAATCAATGTCATTTGGAAACAGGAATTGTATTTCCTGATGTTAGATGGGAAATGCTTTGATTCTGCAGTGTATGTGGCAAGCAAAGTTTTTAATATCTTTGGTGGTTCTCCATTAAATTTCAGAGCCTTGATTAAGGGCACACTTCAGTCATTGTCCCGATGAGAATATGGTGGCTCAAACTATAATCCTCAGCTGAGTTGTACCAGAATGCAAGGTGATTGTAATCATGTTATTTCGTGGCAAGAAGTTGTGTTTGATGCTGATATATTGTTTTTCGTTGACATCTTTCAATCATTTGCAGCCTACTGTGTTCCTTTCATTGAGAAGCAGATTTGATACAAAAGGCTAATGCTGTGCTCAGAAGTGTGCATCGTCATGTCTGACCATGTTTCTCACGCTAATTCCTCAGCATGTATTTGAGCCATTCTCTGTCTGTTTCGCTCGTTCCCTGATGCCTGTTCTTCCTCAGTTTGTTGTACAATTACTCCTTGCAAGATATTATTTTTATGGGCAGAAGCAAATTGACTGCACTTAAAAAAAAGAATGTAGGTTAAATCAAGAACATACAAAACTGTAAAAAATTAAAACAGGAACAAATAGATGGGGTAAAAATAAAAAATCCCAGCAAAATATTTAACTTTAAACATGAATCAACCACCACAGCCCAATTCCAATGCAATGAGAAACAATATTTCATTCCACTAAAAAAAATTGCTCCAAAGAGGTCAATTTCACTGTGAAATTTGAATTCAAATGAACATTAATTGATAGAGCTCAATTTCCCTCAATTGCACTGAGAAATTAGAAAAGCAGTTAAAAAAATAAATGAAAAAATAAAATATACTCACATAAAATCAACACTACAATAAAAGACACAGCTAACACAATGTAGTACTAAATAATTAAGGTGACCTATGTTTAAAATGTTACTGACACTGGGATGTATAATTAATGACACAAGTTACACTTTACAATTAAATTAAATTTGTGCATTGCTTGCAATTATAAATTAGCTGCCTGCTTTCCTTCATCTCCAATGGAGTTAGGAGAGAAATATAATTCACACTTAACTGAAGATATTTTTAGTTGAATATGCAAGGAAAATTTAAATATGAACATGGATTTCGCAGCCAAAGTCTATGACAAAGCCTTGATAAATATTGAAAGCCTTGATAATATTGCAGTGAGGCCTCCTCTATGGAGATGACGTGAATAATTTTAGGTTCATAATATAAGGACAAAATCAAACCATAATAATTTCAAATATTCCGTTAGCGAATAACAATTCTAAATATGTCTAGAAAAGTTTTGTTTATGTATAGTTATACATATTTTTTATAAAAAATCCCACCTCAAGTGCAAATAGTGAAAGATATTAGAAATGTAGGCTTTCTCTTTTCTTTCTTTTTAAGAACTAGCTTTAATTGACATAAAAAGTACTGAACTTATTTTATCAATGTGAAGGCATAGTTAAAAAAAATCATTACAATCTTAACTTACTAAAAAGGCAATTCAATTCAGCATAAAATTACCTGAAAAGTATATTCATATAATATAAGAGCAAAACCATAAACATTGGACGATGAAAGCCTATCAGTATGTTAAAACTAACTTAAATCTTAAAAAGCCATTGAAAACAAAATAAGGTTCAATATTTTGATTAAATCACTGTAAACAGTTCTGATCAGACCCAACATACATGTCAAAAAATCTTAATTTTACCATTTGTAGTTCAATAGTAACATTAAATAAAATCTTAGAAATTGTTTAAAACAGAGAGAAAAAAACATATTTATAATAAAATCTCTTCAATTAATTTCGCCAAATTAAGATATTGCTAAGTGCGGAAATATATTGTGTTCCAACATGCACAGAACGGTTTCCCAATATTGAATGCATATGCATTTGGTGACTTCTTTTTACCTTAAATCGGTAAACGTTCAATGGGGGGGGGGGACACTTAAATTCCAAAAAGCAAATTATAATAAACATAAAAATTGTATATTAATAATTTAATTTAGGTTTACTGGAGGAAGATCAAACAGTCAGAAAATTTCAATCATGGGGCCTGATTTCAAAATCACTCCAAATAGATCTTTTTCAGACAGACACTAAAATTCACTTAAAAATTAGATTTTAAAAAATTTAGAGTGATTTATACGAAATAATAAGTGCATAAAAATCTGTCCTGATTCAAATGCAATATTATGTCAAAATTTCAGAGAAAAAGGTAAAGTACTTTCAGAGATTTGCGGCTTTGAACAAACACACGTTTACATTTTTATATAGATAGAACAATAGTTTAATTTTATCTGCCTTCAAAGTACTGCCCTCCTGCATCCACACACTTGTTCCAGCATTTGTATAACTGTTCAAAACACTCCCACTCCTGCAATTGATTTTTTAAGAAGTCATTCAGTTGCTTTGTTTCATTTTGGATCACCGCATCTGAATCCACGAAATGATGTCCCCTTTAATTTCATTTTCAACCATGCAAACAGGTAAAAATCCTCAGATACCGGAGTCATTTTCGTATGCTTTCTTCAGTAACTCAAGCATCTTGGAAGGTGACTTCTCGAGAAAACACAAAATTTGGTTTCAGCCTTGCTCCAAAGATGACGCTGCAAAATTCAGCAAATGAAAAATTCCCTTTGTCAGAAATGATTTGTAGCTAACGCCAACAGGAAATTAATTCCAGATGGCTGTGTGTTTTCCTTATAAGTGTTGCCAACTCTCGAGACATATATCCCCCCTCCAACAAACACCTGCATTAATATAGGGACCATTCTGGGAACTTTTTGACTCAAGTAGTATATGTATGTATTCTCTGTAAAATAATAAGAGAGAGCAAGCTATGTATTTTTCTTTTAATTTGTAGTTGAAAATTTGTTGGCTGTTATTCCTAAAATAATTTTCTTTTAATATAATTATGTTTAAATTTTCAACAATGTTATAAATTTTTCAATTAAAAGTTATTTTTAAAAATTTAACAAAAAGTGTAGGATTGCATTATTGTACATTGATATGCTTAAATGTATATAATAGCAAGTTTTTTTCAAAAAACTTTTTTTTTTAAAATCTTATTTAGCTCTATAGATTTGGTGAAACTATCTCTATTGTATTTTGGACTGAAAATTGGAAACCAGATAGTTTCTACGATAAAATAAAAATAAATAGAAATAATGGTCTTCATACACTATGTTTATTAGGTGAGATATGTTTTACTTTTTTTAATTCGTAAAAAAAATTTCAAGTGCATTTTCCTTTTTTTTTAAGTCAATGATGAGAATGAATTGCCTTAGTAGCTATCTTTATTTTTATTATTTTCAATCAAATATTGTTTTCTTATTCAAATATATAATTAGTAACTAATGAAAGTGTATGTGTACAAATAAAAAAAATTCAAATTTTCCTTTGATATTGGTAATAACATTCTTTTAAAAAGTATAGAAATTTATATGAGAATAAAATTTTCCTATTTAATTGTTTTCATATAAAATGAAAGCTAGATAGTTAAACAGAAATTCTTATTTTAATTAAAATTCATTTTTATATTAGTTTAAAGTTTTTTAAATGTTATGATAAAGTTATGATATTTTTGTTAAGTGCTGCTATAAAATTAGGTTAAAATTGTATTGAAAAATAATGTTTTTAATTTTATTTCTGAAATAATTTTCACATATTTTGTGCTTATGTGTTACTCTTTGAATATAAGTTGGGCAATTAAAATAAAAACTTAATTAGAGCCCCTCCCAGTTTGACTGTAAATTCTAATCATGTAAAAAATTTGAATTAAATTTTTATGTATCTATAGATTAATTGCATTGTTTTATGCTTTAATGTACTTTAATCATGTATGTAGAAAACTAAATTTTTATGCAGTAATATAATAGAACTAAATTTTTATGCAGTAATATAAAACTAAAAATTTATTTAACTAGTAAATTTATTTGTATATTTATCAGGTAATGCTATTTTATTCATTTTTAGATATTAAAGTAAAAGAACAATCTATAGAAAATCTAATAAAGTAAGTTAAGCTGTTGTTTTTATGAATTTTTTAATGTAATAAAATATATCAAGTAATTATAATATGGGTTTGTTGCTTAGAAAATTCATATATACTTGTTGTTATGGTAAAAATTTATCGATTTAAAAAAAACCCTAAAATGTATTTTAATTAAATTATTTTTGTATATTTTATGTAGTTTTATTTACAAACTATTATATTTAAAATTAAATGATGAATCCTGTATTGTTTTCAAGACACTACTTCCCCACTTTTGCCTTCCTTATGCATAAGTAGTAGTTACCCTTCCACTTCCCTGGTCATTTCATGATGTTATGCGAATCTATACTGTTTATGTATATATAAATTATTGATATCTAAGCATGAAAAATTCTTGGTTTAAAAAGGACAAAAACTTCTAAATAATAATTTCTAAAACTGAAGTACGCATTCTCTTGTAACCGCGTTTCCCTAGTTCATTTTTTAGTAGATCTCTAAATAAAATAAACATGCTTGCCTAATTTTAAGTTTAAATCGAACAGTTCAAAAACCAGATTTTTTTAAATCAATAAGCTCTAGTAACCACCTTCGGGAGTCTATTTCCGTAAGATCCATTTTTAGTGGGGGGAACATTCAACAAAAGAAACATAAATAAGACATTTAATTACTGTAGGTGTAGCTGTTTGAAAATGATATTTTTTTTATCAATACTCACTAAACATTCTCGCTCCCCTAAAGAAATTGATTTCCATAAAATCTTTTCTTAGCATATTTCTGTTCAACAAAAGTAACATACATACCAAATTTTGTTATAGTAAATAGCAGTTCGATAAAAAAAAATTCATAATAAAACATAAATAACATTTTGATAAAAAAAAATTTAATATGTCTTTAACAACTCCACATTCCTCCATAGGAGTCAATTTCCATAAAATTTGTTCTTAGGGAATCTGTATTCATCAAAAAAAAAAATACCTAAAAAGTTTCAATTCTATAGGTCTCACAGTTCAAAAACAAGAAGATTTATCTATAACGCCCATTAAGTCCTGCCAATGCCTCTTGGGAGATGATTTTTGCATAACTTTTTTTGTAGTGGACCTCTACTCCATGAAAGGAACAGGTGTACCAAATTTCAATTCTGTAGGTCTAATAGTACAGAAATAGTATTTATCTATAATGCATTTTAAGCCCTCACAATGACCGTTTGGAGTTGATTCTCAAAACATCTTTTGTAGGGGATCTCTACTCCATGAAAGGAATGGGTCTACAAAATTTCAAACTGGTTGGTCTAAAAGTTCAAAAATGGCAATGTTTGTCTATAATGTCCCTTAAGATCTCACAATGCCCCTTGGGGTTCAGTTTTTTCAAAACTCCTTCTGTAGCGGATCTGAACTTTTTAAAAGGAACGTGTCTACCAAATTTCGAGTCTCTAGGTCTTTAGTCCAAAAATGGGAATATATTTTTTAATGCCTCTTGGAGGTTGATTCTTATAATACTCCTTTTGTAGCAAATCTCTTCTCCATGAAAAGAACGAGTCTACCAAATTTCAGTCATGTAGGTCTAATAGTTTAAAAAAATGGGAATACATATCTATAATGCTTCTTAGGCACTTGGAGGTTGATTTTTGCAAAATCTGCTCTTAGTGGATCTTTACTCTATGACAGGAACATGCCTACCAAATTTCAAGGCTGTAGGTCTAATAATTCCAGAGATATTGTGATGAATGAGGCACTTTTCTCTTTTATATATATAGAGTCTGTCAAACATAGCTGCTTGACCATGTTTCTGGTTTTTAAAATTTATTGAAATTATTTGTATTGCATTGTGTTATAAATTTCTATATAAAGAGTATTGAATTTAATTTTATTCTAGAATGAAATTTAAAAAATGGCTGTAGTACTTTGCCATTTACCCCTTTTATATATTTTTTTATTTATATTTATATAGTTGTGTTGGATTGTTTTTAAAATGTAGGAAAAGTCCATATAAATTAACAGGCAGGTTTCTTGAAATAAATCGTTATTTATTTTGGAACTATCCTGTAATTATCGCAGGTTTAATTAATGAATAATTAGCATGTAAAGTCCTTAATTGTATGGATTAAAAATTCACCCAGCAATACTAATTCATAGTCACAATATCACATTAAGTCAATGAAAAGGCTGAGTCCACTATCAAGCTCTGAAAGACTGCTTTTGCTTCTCTACGTTATCCTTATATAGGCTAGTTATGACTTCTAAAATTTTCTGGGGAAATATTCATCCTAGACCTTTCTGGATTTTTCCAGAAACATATCCTCTTTTCTCCAAATTTGGCAACCAAATTAATCATTAAGGTCACTTCTAAGCATTTATTATTACAGGACACATAATTTTTTTATTCTGTGCAAATGATCTTTTCTAGCCATAATACCATTTTGGCTGAGATGCGAACAGAGTCCAAAAATTTTTAACAATTTATCCCTTAATATTTGTAAAGACCAATAATATTTTAGATTTCCTATTTTTGAAGTATGTTTAGAAATATATCCTGTATTTATTTATGAGGTTTTTCTTGTGACATATGATAATTCCATCTCTATATTTGGCAGAGGTAAAAAAATTTATGAGCCTCCTAGATTTATGACCGTGTCTTGTGCAGCTCAACAATTATTAGAAATAATAGAAAAGAAAAAGGCCTGTGGAGATGAAAATCTTGGTAAGTGAAAGTGTTATTTTTTAAAATTTTGGATTAAGAACGTTTTTGTGATATATATATATTCTAATTCATAATTTCATATTCCATTTTTTGAATTCCAAAAAAATGTGGCATGAGCTATTAGGTATAACTTAAAAATATCTTTTGAAAGAAACCTATTTAATTAAACTGACTAATGCAATTTTTGAAGTGAAAACTTCTTTAGCGGCGTTGGGCTTTTTTTGGTAGGGGAAAATCTTATGGGTTTGTGTCACCGACATGCTCATGACTGGCGCAGTGTGCTGTTCGCCTTCGACACTTTTTGGATGGGTGAAATCTTGTGCGTTTGCATCACCAACATGTTTATAGCAGTATATCTTTAGCTATACAGTTGACGTATAGTGCTGTATATTTCTCATAAGTGAAATTGAATGGATTTAGCGAAAAGCTCAATGTGTTTACACTGTGAATTGTTGAAATAGTGTTTTTGTTTGATTATTATTTGAATTGTTTAATTGAAAAATCATTATGCAGTATAATAGTGAGTACTAAATAAATACACTAATATTTTTAAGACAAAAAATAAATGACAGAAAATTATTTTTTTCTCTTACTTATTTTGGCGTTTGAAAATTTTATATTATTTAAAATTATTTTAAATCTTCATATTTATTCTGGCTTTTGAAAATTTTGTATTTATTTTCTAATATTTAACCTCTGCAAAGCATCATGCAATCCAGATTAGTATTTCACAGTGGCTTAGACGTTTTCTTACTACAGTGGTAAAACAGACTCTAGTTGTTCAATCGTATTTTTATCATGAATTTTGAAATTAAAAATTTTATAAAATCTAATAATAATTCAAGATTAATGCGTTGAAGTTTAAAATATGTTTATTAATGCAAATAAACATCATAAAAGATCAACAAGTCATCGAGATGATCTAACGTTAGAATTGAAAAGGTTACAAAACAATACACTATAAATGGCACCAAAACTTTTTTTAAATTCATCTTCAACAAGAAACGATTATCGATATTTTCATTCAATTGTCAAAGTTTGCATGCACATGCAGCTGACCTAAAAAATGATGCTATCATAAAAAAGTCAAATGTTCTGCTTTTGTCAGAAATTCGTATGAAAAACGAATAACCACTTGATATTCCGAATTTAAACTTTGTTGTAAGAAAAGATCCAAAGTTCCAGCAGCAGGCGTAGCCAGGGATGTCTTAAGACTCTTTGAGGCCCTGTGCCCAAAGAAATCTTAAGATTTTTGAGGCCCCGGGCCCTTATGTAAAGGTAGGCTCTACCTGAAATCTTTAAAAGTAGACAATATATAGCATACATTGTTAAATACTCGTTCAAATGGTAATTTTATACAAATAAATGTGCACGACTCAAAATCTCAAAAACCTAGGCACAAACTGGTTCGACCGAAGGCTTCATTTCAACTAAATGAGTTGAATGACTGTTTATGATATTAGGCCTAGACATGGACAACGGTCATTGCAAAATAATGCAGTATTACCACTTTTGCCAAGTGGCATGCCCTGTTTTTTGGAGAATATGTACGGGAATAATATTTGACCATTAAAATTATCCGAATCATGATCTTATTAAAACAAAGTCGAGAACGAAATGAGGCCCCCACTTAAGGCAAGGCCCAAGCCCAGTTGGCCCATGCCTTAAGATGTCCCTGGGCATAACTATTTATCACAATACTCAAGATATTTCACACTTCATTACTTCACATATGGACATACATTCTAAATTCACTAGAAGCATTGGTGTTAATGTTTCTGATATAGGCAAAATATGCATTTCTCGCTGTGATTCTAAGAATGGGCAATACATATTAGTGGTTGCTGTTTATATTCCGCCTGTAAAATCTGTGATACAGATATAACAATTTTTATTCAAAAATGTGATAATTTATACAAATAAAGGTTCTGAAATACCCGAAAAAGATTTGGCGAAAAATATGATAATGTACCGATGATTTTAAGTGTAGACTTCAATATTAACTTTGCAGATGATAAAAATCTACCACTAATTGAATTTCTAAATGAAACAATTTAAATATGTCAAATGATCAAAAATTCAGTACTACAAAATATAAAACGACGATCGATGCGTAGATAAGTTTGAATCAAAAATTTCCCTTTGTTACTTTAGTTACCATAAGTCAATTGTATCTTTTTCAGAACAAAATGAAACAATTGAAAGTACAAAAAGTTTAAGTATTGTTGAAATTAATGATGACAATGAAGCAAACAATTAAAATAATGCTAAAAATTAAGTACATTGAAATTTATATAAGTAAATACAAATACTATCCATAAATAATATGATTGTATATTAACTGTTATTTCAATTGAATTGTATTTATATTTTGTCATGATCTTGTACAGCCCGTAATATATTTGAATAATAAAAACCATATAAACATGTTAATTCAAACATTATGAAATTTGAAATTTCAATACTAAAAGTTCTAAGTTTTCACTTCTATCAGCAGTCTCTATAACTGTCAATTTTTTAATGTGTTATTGATGTAATATTCTTTTGTATGATCCCCTCAGGGGGCTCACCTTCTTTGGGTGAGTATGGGTGTCACAATCCTGAGGTGCCCTAGTGATCTTTTGGCAAGGGCTCACTCTCTTGTGATTACGGGTTTCGCGCACCCGCCTCTCCCGAGCGATCTTTGCTTCTTTACTTTCACCTTTATTTCCCCCACTTCCTTTTCCGCCATAGTTAAAAAGAAAACACTAGTTTTTATTTCCTAAAAATACATATCCAGGAATTTCATTTTATGGTTTATCCCCTTAGTGGGTCTTGCTTTATTATTGATTTTTTCCTTACATATTATCTTTAATTTTACTTGCGACAAAGTCCTGTGGCAGACCAGGACTGAGTGGGATGAAGTTGAGTCTGATGGTTTTTTCACAACTGGTATGACGACACAGCAGACTGCTCCCTGGGATAACTGTCACTTGGAGCGAGGTTTTAAACTTCTGAGAACCTTTGGTGAGGTGGGGTCTTGGAGGAAGCAGCCATGTAGAGGGTACCGGAGAAAAGCTGAGTTTTGCGTCTCAGGCTGCCAGATAGTACAGGAGCTTGGGGCAGCCTAACCAGCATGTCCTGGCTGCTCTATCAGCTGGTGTATAATCTCGCCTGCCTTGTAGCTCCAGGTGGTGCCTGGATGGGGTCCTGCATTGCAGAGCGGTGGGCTCTCCCGAGGCCACTGCTGGTTGCTGAATCTGGGGCCTAGCCCCGCCAAACTGGTTCTCTGAAAATCAAAAGGGATTCTCCTCCTCATTTCTCAAAAACAAAATTAAAATACAAAAAAATAAGGAAAAAGATAAAAACGCATTCTTTAAAATCCCCAACCCAACATAGGGTGGTCAGCCCACCAACTCTCAAACTTGTTCCGAATCTTTTCCCAAATTTATTGTTCTTCATGCAACTGATAACAGGAAACTTTCCAATGCTTCACCTTTTCTTATCTCTAAAGCTGTACAAGGTTCAGCTGGTTCTGTGAAATCTATAAAAAAATTACCATCCTGTGATTTACTGATAGAAACAGCAACACAAGCACAATCAAATAATCTCCTACAATGTACAAATCTTTCAAACATTTCTATTACTGCTACTCCTCACAAAACACTCAATTCATCCAAAGGAGTGATTTACTGCCCAGATCTGATACCTTTAACCGATTCTGAAATTGAAGAAGAGTTAGCTTCTCAGGAGGGGGGGAGTGGAGGTTGTCAAACGAATAACTTCCATAAAAGACTGTAAAACTGTAACTTCTCCATTATTGATACTCACATTTTCTAAACATACATTACCAGAAAACATACTAATTGGTTACTTAAACATTAAAATAAGACCTTACATCGCTAACCCTCTCAGATGTTTTCGCTGTCAAAGTTACGGTCATGGAACAGCTTCTTGTTGCAGCGTTGCTACCTGCAATAAATGCAGTAGTACGGAGCACACCAGCGAAGCATGTACGACAGAACAGAGAAAGTGTGCAAACTGCAAGGGGGAACACGCTGCTTATTCCAAAATCTGTACAAAATGGCAGCAAGAAAAAGAAATACAAAGAATTAAAGTACTTGAAAACCTTTCGTATTCTGAAGCAAAGAAACGGGTGGTCAATATCTTACCACCTCGAACTTCCAGTTATTATGCTAATGCAGTAATGACCAACACAAAATCGAAAAAAGATACTGCAACTCAAACAGACATAGGAACTCAAACAGAAATTAGCAACATAGAAACACCAACAAACATTGACAATTTAACTTCTGAATCTCATAAAGATTCCCCAATAGCTCAAAAACCCATTACAAATAACTTAATTGAACAAGAAACAACTCTATCTCCCCCTGAAACATCTTTCACGGACCTAGAGTCCTTAAACCTAGACAAACGGCCTCCTGAAACATTGCACCTCTCAGTACCTTCCGATACTGAAGTTTTGATGGAAATAGACAAAAGTTCTACCAAACGGCTAGCTACTGGCAATGTCCAGGAAGCTGCCAAAATACTGAAGCCATCAATTTGAATAGAATCTGGTGGAATTCAAACCACCAAAGAAGTAGAAGACGTTATGCTTCTCGGTAAAAAAGAGAAATCAAGACAAAGCTAATTACCAATAAAGTACAACTCCGAAAAGCCCAAAGGCTCTCTGTAGCTGAAGTGTTAGTAAAATAATTCAGTGGAATTGCCGTGGTCTCTGGAAAAAGAGGATTTAAAATCGCTAATGAATGAACATTTACCTGTGTGCGTGGCTCTGCAAGAGATGCTTTTAAAACCATCATGCACATCCAACATACGAAGATATTCCATTCTTCAGAAGGACTACAATACGGGTGAAAGAGCTTGTGGTGGCGTGGCTCTACTCATCAACCACGCGACACCCTTCTCCCCCGTCCTAATTCGCACGTCATTTCAAGCTGTTGCAGTGCAGGTTTATTTTTCTACAGTTACAATCTGTAATGTATACCTACCACCCAAAGCACCTTTGAATTTTAGAGAACTCCAAGAGCTTATAGATCAACTCCCATCACCATTCATCCTTTTGGGTGACTTCAATGCTCATCATTTGCTATGGGGTTGCCAAGATGTGAATTCTAGAGGAAAAGTCGTCGAAAAGCTTCTTACAGAACTTGACCTCACCTTGTTAAACGACGGCTCTAACACCTATTTGCATTCTCCAACCCAATCATTTAGCGCCATTGATTTGTCCATATGCTCTCCATCATTGCTATTAGATCTGACATGGAGTGTTCTTGGAAACCCCTTAGGTAGCGATCACTTCCCAGTGGTAATATCTTACGCTACACCAATTGCGTGTGCGACTCTTCGCCAACCGTGGTGGAGGTTCAATCAGGCCGATTGAGAAACTTTCAGGACCCAAGCAGATATAACAGAAGACATGGTAAGCTCTGGCTCAATAGATGAAGCGGTATCTTTAGTAACATCTTGTATCCTATCTGCAGCTAATAATGCAATTTCACAACCATCCTCTAGACTCCCCCGTTTCCCCAAACCTTGGTGGAACTAAGAATGCCAAATGGCAAAAAGGATAAAAACAAGGCTTGGAATCGGTTTCGACGTTACTTTACTCCAGACAACATGATTGCTTTTAATAAAGCTCGAGCACGTGCCAGGAAAATCCACCGGCAACGTAAAAGGGAATCGTGGATAAAATATGTTCAACCTCAAGTAAAGAGGTTTGGAACAATATCCGTAAGCTCAGTGGAAAATACAGTGCTAGCCCTGTCTCCATGCTTGTAAGCAATGGAGTCTCTATCAATACCATTCCTGAAATTGCCAACACTCTTGCCAAGACCTTCGCTAAAACGTCTAGTTGCGACAACTATACCCCTGCATTTCAAGCATTGAGAAGAGAGGGTGAAGTTGAATTTTTCCTCTTTAAACGAAGAAGGCTACAACTCCCCGCTAACACTCCTTGAACTTCGCGTAGCCCTGCATCGCTCGGGTAACACAGCAGCAGGTCCAGACGGGCTACACTATGTTATGTTACGGCATCTGTCCGACAGTTCTATCCTCTCCTTCTATTATTCTTCAATCGCATCTGGGAAACCCAAATTTTTCCCACACAGTGGTGTCATGCCACGTTTTACTGTTTCCAAAGCCTGGTAAAAATCCAACATCAGCAAATAAATACCGCCCTATTGCCCTCACAAGCTGATGGAGTGCATAGTTAGTGCGAGGTTGATGTTCCACCTTGATTCACATAATCTCCTTTCACCACTTCAAGTGGATTTCGTAAATCAAGATCGATCACAGACAATCTCATTTGGCTAGAGACTTCCATCAGAGAGGCTTTTATCAAGAAACAGTATAACATCTCTGTTTTTTTGACATTAAAAAAGCCTATGACATGTCTTGGAGGTACGGAATACTTAGAGATGTATATGCAATGGACATCAGAGGGAATTTGCCAGTTTTTATCAAAAAATTTTTGAACCATCGTTCTTTCCAGGTACGCCTGCGTTCATTTTATTCAAATATTTTTATCCAAGAACAAGGTGTCCCGCAAGGGTCTGTTTTAAGCATACTTTTACTTATTATTAAAATTAATAGCATAACCCATCATATAAATCAGGGGATTCAGTGTTCTCTATATGTGGACGATGTACAAATATCGTACTCATCTAAATTCCTCAATGTTGCAGAACGACAAATTCAGACCACTATTAACAACTTCACTAAATGGGCTGAACAGAACGGTTTTGTTTTTTCAAAAGAAAAAAACGGTTAGTGTTGTATTCAGTCGAAAGCGTGGGGTTTTTCCAAACCCTGAGCTTTTTATTGTTAGAAGCCTCATTAAAGTTGTTAAGGAGTTCAAATTTCAAGGTCTTATATTTGACCAATCTCTCCGATTCCATCGTCATTTAAAAGATCTCAAATCAGAAGTGCCAAGGCCCTAAACATCCTCAAAGTATTAGCAAATACTCGCTGGGGAGCAGACCGAACATCCTTGCTTCGCCTCTACAGAGCTCTGATTAGATCAAAGCTGGACTATGGATCTGTGGTCTACAGTTCTGCGTGCAAATCTCTTTGAAGATCTTAGATCCAGTACATCATCAAGGCTTAAGACTTTGTCTGGGAGCCTTCCGTACACCACCGGTTGAGTCCCTCTATGCTGAAGCCTATGAACCCCCATTAGATTTGCGGAGGAAGTATTTATGTTTGAACCATTTTATGAAAATCCAATCAATGAAAACAAATACTGCATACTCCTATTTATTCAATTTTAGCCTTTATGATTTTAACAGTCATCGTTCATCCCTAACTTACTCGCAACCTTTTCACTTTAGAATTAGAGACCTGATTAATGACTAAAATCTGAACATTGGAAGAATTGCTCTGTGCAAGATTTCTAAGGTGCTCCCTTGGAAAGTGATTTATCCTAAGGTTGATTTTACCCTATCATGCTACTCAAAAGCATGCACTCCTTAGAGTACATACAGAACACTGTACTTGGAACACAGAGAGCTTTTTTCCGACTATGAACCTATCTTCACGGATGGCTCAAAGTCTGAATCCCATGTTGGTTCGGCGTTAGTTTCTCTGAGCACTGTAATTACAGACGCTCTACCAATTTCAGCATCCATTTACACTGCTGACTTCATGTGCTAAGAATAGCTATAGAACATATTTCACTATCATGCGGTAAAAAGTTCATTATTTACACAGACTCCCTGTCAGCCCTTCAAAGCATTGTCTCTTTACATTCGTCGTCTCATCCCATACTTGTGGACATCACTTGCTTTGGCTAATCATCTTAGAAGAAAGATATCAGATTTTGTTGGATCCCAGGACATGCGGAATAATGGAAATGAACTGGCTGGTACAGCTGCACGATCAGCGACAGGCTCTTCAGAAAGGTTCCCTATTCCGCACTCTGACCTGAAAGCTTGCTTCAGGCAGAAACTG
>BMAO01026744.1:0-38281 GCA_019973975.1 Trichonephila clavata
ATTTTTGGAAAAGAAAGAAAATACAGTGGTTCTTTGTTTTATTTGACAGTTTTATTAGAGAGTGTAAATATCACAAAAAATTAATTTATATTTTTTAAAATTATAACGGTATATAGAGAATCACAAAAAAGTAAAGGAACATCTTATTTATTAAATCACACAAAAAAAGTGTAAATATCACTAATTATTCTCTGTGGTAATAGTAAAAAAATTTTTAATGCGATCTTAAGAAACACAATGCGTTAATTGTACTGTCATTAAGCATGGAACGCAATTATGTGCACAAATTACCAGCTGTCGAAAGCGTTCTTTCGACATCTACGCTAGTTGGTAGTATTTTTAGCAATACACGATACACTTTTTCCAAATATTTACCTCTAAATCTCACATCTTTAAATAAATCGATTTCTCGTCAGATGGTTTTGGATACAGCTGATTTCTGTATTGTATTTTGGTTTGTTGAAATTTTTTTACATACGCTAAGTCTAATTTTTGTTCAAGAGAAAATTCTTTTTCGCTATCCAAATTAGTGTCATAATCATCTTCAATAACTGTACCGAATCCTTCTGAATGTGGATAAGGTTTGTGGGTAAAAATTTTTAAGAAAATTTGAATTGGTCAGTCTCTTATTATCTTTTTCATTTTTATTTTTAAAATGATGATGATATGTAAATAAAAGTGATATACAACACAATGTGAATAACAATCTCCCCAATTTAAAAAATATCGAAATATTACGCACTTTCTTCACATCTACAACCTTGTTTTCACAGATATGAATATCAGTCTATGAATCCTGCTCGTGTGCATCTCTCTGAGCTGTAATATAATAGTTTTGGCCTGGTTCCTTGGATAATTCACATATTTTATCACTTCTCTTGATTGAACGACGCAACTTTATATTCACAGTCTAATTATAGTTTCTCCCGTTAGTGAGACGTAAAAACAGAAACGTATACTATTTTGCTAGGTTGGAGATCCCTGAACGTATGGTGGAGACGATTTAAAAAGATTCTAGTAAATACCAAAAAACTGGTATTTAAACTTGTGAATACCGGTATTCGGTATACCGGTATTGCAATCCCTAATGCCAGGACATCTTCAAGCCTATACTTTCTGTCCCCTTTTGGCCCCATATGGTCTCCACTATTTATTTTTCATTTTAGCACCACAAATATATTTAGCTTTCCATATTCCGGCAGCAGCAAATATATCCCTCGATGCGTAAAATCCAGTTTTATACCCATATTTCACAGAATCTAATATTTTGTGATGTTTTCTTCATCAAAAGTAGCTCCAGCTCTTTGTATGTACCCGTTTTCAATATTTGAAGTTGAACAAAAACCGAGTAAGGTGTCTCTCTTCATTTGCTTATCATAGAATATTATGTCTTCATTGATAGCATTTGTGTTACTTTAGTTCAATCAAATCAAATCTACCACGAAAAAAAATTGGTTTGAATTTAAGTCAAGTCCTTGAGTATTAGTACATGGAATCGGATAAGTAGGTAACATCTAAATTAGGCATATAGATTCGTATAAATAACTAGCATAAAAATTAAGGATATGAAATTGTATACATAGGTAGTATCAAAATTAGGTATATGGAGTCTTAAATGTGGGTAACATCAATTAGGCAATCTTATGCATAGGTATTATCAAAATCTAGTTATTCAATCTAATTTGTTAAAAGGCTTTAGATGTAAGAAATAATATTAATCGAATAAAATAATTTTGGTAATTATTTTTAAAAAGAAAAGAACTTAATCAGTGAAAAACAACCTCCTTTTGGTCCAAATTTGAATTAACTAGCTTAATTTGAGGGCACTGGAGGCCACAACTTTCAAACTCCTCGATGAGAAATACCTGAAAAGTTTATTGTAAGAAAATGTTGATTTCCATATCGGCATTTTTTTTTATCAAATATTCTAGAATTTTGAACAATGCAAAAAAATTTTCTACCTTACGGTGAAGAGAACATTTTCTTCAAGAGATTGACTTGAACCCCTTTGAATCTAAGATAGAGTAACGAAAGTGAAGCCACCGTCGGCGAATTCCCAAAGATTGTTTTTCGCCCTCGCCATTCCATTATCTGAGGTTATTTACCGTTTTTTTAGCAGTTTATTACCTCCACCTCTGCATCGTAAATAGCGGGAGCGTACGACAGACACACATCCATTTCACACCCCTCCGGCCTAAATTGAATATGGATACTTTTTTTTAACTCCTCGCAAATTGGACCGCAGGGGCTTTTCTATCTTAAGGGGCGGCTTCGATTATTTATTGGGGCAGCCGGTCGAGATTGGATTTTACTTTTACTCGATTTATCACGGCCGGATGAGAGGAAGCGAGTTAAGTTTGTGGTGGAACAGGTAGAAAAGAAGCAAAAACAACTTTTCCGAGGAAATAACTCTTACGGAAGCTGTACTGAAACTAAAGGTTCTTCCTGTCCTGCTATCTTTCTGCCTAGTACTACATGAGAATGCAATTTTCGAAAGTATGTTTTCCTGGTTATTGTTTTCGAATTCATTTTATTATAATCGTTACTTCGAGTTTTGGACTTAAGTTAGGAAAGAAAGTTTTTGTTTCAACCAACTCCGAAAAATGCAATTATTACCAGTTCTTCAGAAATATCCGATATTTGTATTTTTAACTATAAGATTACATTATGGATGCAAACTTTTAAAGTTAATCCAATCCTTTGTGTTCTACCCTCGTATTCCTTTTTATACAAGAATTGAGTTAATTTGGTTTTTGTTTTAAATTTTTAAAGAGTTGTTTTTCTTCGAAATATTTAATACAATGCTATTTTTTCAGAAAAATCATTTAAACTACAGCATGAAGATTTGTTTATTTTTTACTTCTGAACCCTCTTTTCTGAGCCTCAAAATTTTAATAACTTACGCCATGTAAAATTATTATAATAGAATTAAGTTAATGAAATAGCTACAAGAAGAGTTCAGAGGTTCTTCTAGGCAGTAGTTGCTAGACTTACAGTTTTATACCAAAAACATGGCCATGAACTCCTAAGTGAAATAGTCTGCTTCAATACATTATGGAAAAACTACATATTTAATTTTGATGTTCTGCTGTTGTTGTAAAAGTAAAATATATGTGATATCCAAAAATATATATTTAATCAAGTAATAATTACTGCTTTTTTATTGAGAACATTTAGAAACCCTGCACACCAAACAATGTACAATACGGGGGGTTACAACACAAAGGAAAGAAGGAAGGATTGCAACACAAACATCCATACCTTTTCCGGGATTCGTACCATGACATTACGGCACAGCAGTCAGCGTCGTTAACTATTATACCGGATGGGCGGCTAATTATTGCTTTAAAATATAAAAACTCATTTTTTCAATGAGATGGTTGAAGCTCATGGAATGATATGAGATTTTCTATCCTCGGATCTATGTTATAATATTGGATCCTGCTGCAATGAAATTCTAAGTGACTATACCCGGATGGCAAGTTTAGATTTTGAGTTTTTTAGTAGGAGTCTTGTAATGTTTTGACTTTAAATGTTTTGTCTGTGGTCTGGATGCAATATTGCTCTATTACAAGTGGACTGAGTAAATGGAAAAATTTTCAATCTTCCCATATGAAGCAACAACAGATATCAATCATATTCAGAAATTCTTATATGCAACGAATTTTAACTTCGTATTTCTTTATTGTTCAAGTAATACACGTTCAAGAATAATATTGCTTTCCATTTAAAACTAAGGAAAATTTGTTGCAACCACATTTTGGAATCAAGAACAAAATAAAACTAAAATGTTGACTTTTTAGGACACATTTGTTCTTTTATTATGTAATTTCATCAATGAATTTTTTATGTACATACTTTTAATACTGCTTATGTAAAAAGCGTTTAGAATCAAAACGGAAGAAACACAAGAAAAAAATTACATTGATATATTTGGGTTATATAAGGGTAAGGGGCTTATATGTATATATATATAATATACAGGGTGGTCCCGAATTCATGGTACAAACTTTAAGGGTAGGTACATGACATTATAACAACTATTTATTGTATAAGAATGTATGGGCGCGAGTGACGTTGTGAGGCAAAATACAAAGAATAAGAGACGAAAGGAAAGGCAAAGTGCTTATTGAAAGTGTCGTTTTAATACTCACAATAACTGTTTAAAATTGCGCCCACCAGTTGTGATACATGTTTGTAGAGATTGGTGCACACGTTCAAAGATGACAGATATTTCACGCATGCGTGCAGAAGCTTCGGATATTCGAGCAGCGAGATTCTCATCTGAGTCAAGTGGAGTCGCGTAAACAAGATTCTTCAAATGTCCCCATAAAAAGTAATCGATGCTCGAGAAATCGGGAGAACGGGGTAGCCAAGGGACAAGTCCACTATGCCTAATCCCTCGCGCCCGAAACGTGGCATTCAGGTAAGTGAGTATATCATTGCTGAAGTGGGATAAAAAAGATAACATTTGAAAAATAAGATAACATTTGTCATTAAGTCTCGGTGGTATAGTAAGTATGGGCCAATCAAAAAGTCGTTGACCCACAGCCCACAGAACATACATAGAATCGTTGTTGATACGCATGTGGTCCCATTGAATGGGGACTCTCAGTTGTCTACGCATGGAAATTGTGTGCATTAAAGACACATTCGCGTGTAAAATCGCCTCATCTGTAAATAGCAATTGAGCTATAAAGTCCGGCTGCAGTGCACATTGCTGTACCACCTACCGGCAGAAAATCATATGGAGAAGATAGTCTGCCGGATTTAAAGCTTGTACTCGCTAATAATGGAAGGGGTGTAAGCGATTTTCGTTTAGCATTACAAATGGTCTGATGACTCACACTTGCGTGATAAGCAACAGCTCTTGTACTTGACTCGGGTCTATCAGCCACAACTTCCAGACTTTGACTTCGTGCAGCTGTTCGTCGACCAGCATCATGTCTGATGACGTGGAACGAACCTGTTTCGAAGTTGACGATGTAACTGCTGAAAAATTCTGTGATCCGGCATTCGTTGATCAGGAAACTGCGCGTGATACATACGTAGAGCAGCTCTGTCGCTACCATTTGCACGGCCGTATATGTAATGCATTTCTGCTTTTTCGGGATACGTAAAGTGTCCTATCGTAGAAGTCAACACAATTGAGAGTGGAGCTTTTTCCTACTGAGATGCATCATGCTGAACGGTGGCTAGACATTTACTAACCCCTGCCGGCAACGCCACCAACTAATAACTCAATTTTTCTTTTCTTTTATTTCCCCTGTTTGGGCCTCACAGCTTCGCTTGCTCCGATACTTTCCTATACAACAAATGATTGTTACAATGTCCTGTGCCTGCCCTTAAAGTTTATGCCATGAATTAGAGACCACCTTATATATTAGATAAGTGATTTCTAAGACAGCCACAAGAAGACTTTTTTTGGAAATTTATTTATATTTATGTGTGTAAAAGCTTCTTGCAACAAGGAACATTGCATTTGATGTATCTTTATGTACCTTTTTCTAAGAAATTATTAAAGACTCAAGATTCTGTCTGAAAATAAATTAGACATTTATATTTATACTAAAGACACACTTTTTAAACATTTTAATTAGTTTTTTCAAAGACAAATTTTTACAGAAAACCACTATGAATTTATTAAAAAATGTCATTTTTTGTTACGATATCTACTTTCTAGCTAAATGTTTTAAGAATATTTCAAAAATGTCATTTCACTATACACAATTATATATAAGGAACATAGAGTACCTGCATACAGCAAATATGCACTCAATTTTAAAAATATAAATTTCAGAAAACAGCAATTTCTTGATTCCCCTTCCCTTTCCATTGATCTACTAGATGATACAAAATTCCTTTTACTATTATTTTGATGCAAAGGCGAGTTTTTTTTATACAAGCAGTACTTAGAAAGTATTTTAACATCTATCACCTGCCCAGTATCTATGTTGCTTGTAATAAGTGCACCATTCAGAGAAGTGTAACCACATTACTTTCATGTCTCATCAACAAGCAATTGTTATATTTTCATTTAATTTTCACAAATAGCTTCCGACACATTTTGAGTAGAGTTCTCACAAACAAGTTTTGCAGTCTTTTAAAGCATAAGCATCTTCTTAGCATAAGGATAAAATTTCGAAGGAGTTTTGAAAAGAATCAATACACTGCTAAACATTCGTCCAAGTTCTAAATTTCATATCTTTAAAAGTTTTCATAAAATTTACACAAATTTCGCTCCAAAAGTAGATAAACAAACTAACAGTTAAACGTGAAGTTATTATGCAGTTAATCTAAAGTTAATTGTGTATTATTAAATATAAAAAAGGTAGAGGCTTTGCAACTGCTTCACAGGTTTAAAATGGCCAATGTTTATCTTTTATCTATCAAAGTGGGAGTGGCACGTCAGCTGATTATTTTTAGAAGTCATTTTGACATACTTTTGTATAAAATAGAAAATATGCTTTTCCCTGGAAAGGTAACGAATTGGAATTTCAGAAACATTTTTTAAAAAATCGACTTTTGACTCTCCTTTAGGTGGAACGTAGAGTATAGATATACTATTTTATACTGCTTGAAACAGTGAGAGAGATTTCGTTCCTATTTAAGCTTGTATGGAAGGCCGTGCTAACGATCGACCGTGCGACGCTTGTCATTACTTGTATTTTGCATGCCTATCTATATTGTTTTACTTCAAAAATTTTATGTTTTTAACTTTAAATTTTTTTTTATATCTTTAAATTAATTGCTAATTTATTTTAACTTTTATAAGAATTTTACATTTTCTTAAGCCCTTTGGGGAACTTTTAATGTTGTCCACACACCCCATAGTAATTTTAATTTGCTACGAACCCCCTTAGCTGTCGCAAAGACCTCTGGTGGGTGCAGTAGAATCACTTTGGAAACTAATGCTCTAAGATGTGGGAGAATTTGTGAAAAAATAAATTACTGTTGGTTTTCTTTTATGTTTTTTTGTACTAAATTGGTAAGAAACTGAATTTCGTACTTTTTGTATTTTTTCAAAAACGTTAAAGCTATTTTGATACAGATTTATGAGTTTTGATACATGATGAAAATATAAATTTAGTTCATACTTTTTTTTTACTGCCACAAAAATAAATAAACCAAAAATTAAAAAAATATTTTTTCAGAAAGAATCATGCTTATAAGATCTATCCACGAAGCGTACAAAATTATCGGGTTTTTTTTCTAGAATTTTGAATAATAATTTTTTTTTTCAGAAATAAAACTAAGCCATCGATAAAACATGGCATCAATATTCTTTAACGATAATAATTTTCAATATTTTTTTTGTTAAATATCATGAAATTAGGTTACTAGAAAAAAAAATCTGTGTTATACACATTTGTTAATCATTGTTATACTTATTTTATTGAAATCCTTCAAGTGTATTGTGATTCGCTTGGAATGTGAGGACTAAATATGTATGCCTCTTTTATTTCTCTTATTTAAAGGTTTATATTTTTTATTGTTTACCGAATATTTAAAAAATTTATGCTATAGATGAAAATGCACATCTTCATGTTTTAGCAAATTAATTAATAAAATATTTGATGTGTAAGAAATTTCAAATTTTTCTTAATTATTAAAGACTTACGAATTTGTAGAATATTG
Source organism: Trichonephila clavata (assembly GCA_019973975.1). Taxonomy (NCBI): domain Eukaryota; kingdom Metazoa; phylum Arthropoda; class Arachnida; order Araneae; family Nephilidae; genus Trichonephila; species Trichonephila clavata. The sequence continues at coordinate 7,639 of BMAO01026744.1, forward strand.
TTATGTATCATGAACAGAAGAATATTAAGTTGCAGTATTAAATTATTTTGATGACAATTATTAGTTACGAATCTGTAGTTTACTTCTATAAACTTAAGGTTGCTTACCCATGTGATGGGTTCACAAAATTAAAAAAAAATCCATAAATTGCTTTTTTTAACATGCCTAGAATACGGTGGTAAAGTGATTTTTTAAAATTCGAAATCGTTATAAAGAAGCAAGTGTTAGAAGAGCAGCTGTTCGGAGCGCTGAGTTGGCAATCGAAGGCTGAGCCTACTGTGTACAGTCGGCTTGATACCATTCACCCTTCTTTGCAAATATACGTTCATACAAGTTTGTAGAGGTTTAAAAGGTAGAGGTTAGGTAGTAGTAGAGGTTAAATATCTATAGTTATTGAATATTTCGTCGAACTTGTTTTAGTCTTCGCTACCAGGCATTGGAGATTGAGGGTAAGTTAAGGTTTTCATTGTTTTAATTGGACTTGAAACTTTAAACACGTTTTTCTCAAAACTCTGTTTTTCTAACTTTTCTCCATCATATCTCAAGAATAGTTTGACCGAATAACTTCAAATTTATAGGGCAAACTCAGCACATATATACGCACCAAATGGACTACGATAATTCCAAAATTTAAAATATTTCTATTTTTTATAACAAAAACATAAAAAAAAAACATATGAAATTCGAAACCTTTTCTTCAGAGGTCAACCAAAATTTCAATTTTTGATATTTTTAATTGAGTATAGTCCATTCTATGCATTTAAGCTTATAGATTAAAACGCCGTTAATTTTTTTTACTTCAAATAAGCCAATCAGCCGAAATCGTGGAGGAAGTGAGCGGGTCCCTTTTATCGAAGCGGGTGTATTCAGAGAGCTATAACTCGCGTTCTATTGGATATTTTTGGATAGACATAATCTTAAAATACATATAAATAAAGGGAAAAAACTTAAAGTTCTATCTTTTTGCTGGTAGTAAAAAAAAGTTTTTAAAAAATGCTTAAAAAGCAGGCCGTCACATGGGTGAACCCCCTTAAAAATTGTTACAAAAAAAAACATTTTTTTTTTACTCCGCTGAGCGAATTGACTCTTAAGATTTTCCATGAACAAAGCAAAAAGAAAAAAAAATCCTGAATTTAATATTATTTTTCAGGATCAGTTCACGTAATTATGGTAATTATGAATCTACTTTTTTTCACACGTTCTTTTACAAAATATTAATTAAAATTTAATCTATATTCATGTGTTAGTAGTAGTGTTCCACCCCTTTTATCAAGAATAACTTTCAAAATTCTGGATTACAAAATGAGGACAAAGTATAATTGAAATTCACAATGAAGTACAGAAAGTGAAGTCTATTACAATGTCAATATTTGTTACCATAATATGTGCAAATACTTATATAGACCATTCGTGGCAGAAATATTCAATCATGCTGACTTTATAGTTGCTCATAATTGCCAAAGTGTTACCAATGCAGGATTTTATGCACGAACTGACTTTTCAATCATATTTCGTTTATGTTGTATGGAATTCGTGTCTTGCGATCTTGGAGGACTATATTATTATCTGGAATTGTCCAGAATGTTCCTTAAGGATTTTAGCCGGATGACATGGTGCATTATCCTTCTGCAATGTCGATTTATATATTTCTTATACTTTATGCTACTTTTATCTGAATGTTTACATATCGCTATTCATGGCATTTGGGATATCAATGTATGTTTTGATTTAGAAAAAATAGATTATTAATTCGGAAATACAAAATAGTCATTTGCAGAAAACTGACAAGAATTGTTTTGTTGTCGTTTATTATCAATTAATATTTTGTAAAAAAGCATTTATTTCTTTAATTCATCAAAAATTGAAAAAAGAATTTTTAAAAACCAGTTAGCTTTTTTTATGATGATGAAATTACTGATGTTTCATTATTTGCATTATTTGACAGAGAAAATAATAATAAGTCACCTATATGGGTTGAATATCCACGCTTATATATGCAAACAATTTGATTTGAATTCATACTACATCTTAATAAAATACATAAAGAACTGCGCATTGTAATAAACATTTTTTAGGGTTAACATTAAATAAAATGCAAAAGATGAACTGATATTCAAAAATTTCTCTATTGTACTGTTGCAATATAAAAAAAATAACAATTAAATGTTTGGAACTGTATTCATTAAAATCTTTTTTACCTGTTCAGCAGAAAATATGCTCTCAGTCAATGAGAAAATTTTATTTAAGGAAATAATAATCAGAAACAAAAATAATATAGGTATGTCGATATTTTTTTAAAATCTTGCTTCATCACAAACGAAGACTTTCTTTCTACATCATGTGATTTCATTTTCTATTTTAACATTTCTTCTTCTTTCTTTAAATCAAAAATTAATTATGGCTGACTCTCTCAAGACCAGATTAAAAAGAGAAGCTTTTTTTTCTCTTACTTTTATGTTAACGTTCATATTCAGAGAGTTCGAAATATTCTCAATTATTACTTATTTTTTATGAGTATTGAAAGAAAACATGTACATATTGAAAACATTTTAATGATTAAAATTTCCTCATTATCATCTTGTCATTGCTATGTTGGGGTCTTATTTTGATGCAACTTTCCATAATTTTCTCACAAAATATTTTTCCCCTTACAGTATATTTGTCGCGACCCAGGGATGGACAAAGGTGGGAGGAATCTAGGAAGAAGCAGACATGATTTTAGAATAACTAATTTTATTTAACTTTTAACACTTTACGAAATGCTCTTTTATAACTTAACTTTGAAAGAAATAAGAAATCTTAACCCGAAATCAGATAACTGAATAATTTAAACTAATTACCTTGATTAAAGCTCCTTGAATGATTCTCCTTGAAGTCTTATAGTATGGTCAGCACCAAGTTTGATTATTTAATCACTTCCTGGCGATTTCTCCGTCAAATAGTAATATTAAACTTCTCGACCATCAGTCGCTATCTACTAACTCTTGGAAATCAGCTTAACGACCAATGCTTAACCATTATATTTCATACTCCACTTAAATAGAAGTTACATTTGCATAAATTAAGTCATCTCTACGGAAAGAAGTTTTAAAACTAAAATCACGGTTAAGGAATATTTTCCCCAAGAGGATTAGTAGAAGATCCGAAGAGACCCGTTACACATTTCAAAAAGTAACTTCCATTCTCCTTCCCCCTGTGTGTGCGTAATTTAGCAATAAGAGTTCAATTGTTTAGTCCATGTAAAAACCCAAGTCTTGACTGGATTTAATGTATATGTACTGTTTTTGAGCAAGATCTTGAAACATGTTTACTCTATGAAGGCGTTATATTATAAGATTGTGTAAGAGTTCTTTTATTGTATTGATAGCATAGGACGATAGGCGGTTTCCACCTTCTAAGACAGGGGTGGCCAACACACGATACGTGTGCCACGGGGGAGTTGTAACAGTGGCACGCGAAGACTTAATAAATTTTTTTAATTTAAAAAGATAACAATGCATAACAATTTTTTAATAATTTTATTGAAATGCGATTGATTTAGACAAAAAAATCTTAGAATTTATTTTAAGTAAACTTAATTGAGATTCAGTAGAAATTTATCATGTACAGAATGTACCTGCATTGTTGTGTGATTTTTTTATTGAAATGCAATTGATTTAGACAAAAAATCTTAGAATTTATTTTAAGTAAACTTAATTGAGATTCAGTAGAAATTTATCATGTACAGAATGTACCTGCATTGTTGTGTGATTTTTTTATTGAAATGCAATTGATTTAGACAAAAAAATCTTAGAATTTATTTTAAGTAAACTTAATTGAGATTCAGTAGAAATTTATCATGTACAGAATGTACCTGCATTGTTGTGTGATTTTTTATTGAAATGCAATTGATTTAGACAAAAAAATCTTAGAATTTATTTTAAGTAAACTTAATTGAGATTCAGTAGAAATTTATCATGTACAGAATGTACCTGCTTTTGTGTGATTTTTTTATTGAAATGCAATTGATTTAGACAAAAAAATCTTAGAATTTATTTTAAGTAAACTTAATTGAGATTCAGTAGAAATTTATCATGTACAGAATGTACCTGCATTGTTGTGTGATTTGGCTCTCCAAAACTCTTTTCACTCGCGAAATTCTGGAATTTGTGAAGGAGTGTATTTTTTTTAAATATCTGGAAGAAAAAACACACTGGACTGCCCAGTGAGTACTTGCCATTCGAGAATGAAGACTGTTATGTGATTTAGCTTTTATTCCCGATATTAGGGGATATTAAAATAATTTAAAACTAAGGTTATAAAGAAAAGTTTGTATTTTTTCTACCCTAATTGGTCAAATAACTTCTTTTGTGAACACACCTTTGCCTTTTTTGTCTTAATTTTGGAGGGGAAAATTAACATATATTTCACACTAATACGGGAACTATTTACCAAAGTTAATAAATAGGGCTCCAAACTGTGACAGATTTAAAAATTTAATATCCATTTTTACATGATTCTTTCAGTGCTAGGTTTGTTGATTTTCAAGATGATAAAAAAGTGCAAATGTTTTCACAAATCTTTTTTCAATTCCTCTGTAAAATGTTAATTGTTTAGCACATGAAATCAAAATCGAAATTATTGAATACAGCATCATACTGCATTGAAAAGCAAATGTAAGGAATTCTAGGGAATTTTGGAAATTTTCCTTATATGCAATATTTTAAATCTATACTATTTAGCTCAGTCAGATATTGTTGTACACTTGAATCAACATACGTTTGTGAACAAATGTTTTCTATTATGAACATGACAAAATCAAATATCGTTCAAAATTAACTGATTAATAATAAACTTTGTACTTTGGTCTCATTTATTATATTGCTTTTAAATATCCACTGCTTAGATTTGTGCTTTAAAAATGGGCTCTTTGCTTAAAAGTTACATAATATGCCTATAAGTAACATTTTTTTTACCATTTCATTTGTTTGAAAAATTGGGATTGTCAAGTTAAATTATTTTTTATCCGAAAGTGGCACTCTTCCTAAAAAGGTTGGCCACCCCTGTTCTAAGAGATCCTCACTATGTCCCTCACGAGGGAAAATCATTCTAAATATCTATTTGTCTATATCTTCTTGTAAATACTACTATTTAAAGCAAGCATTGGTGAGATAGATAATTCCTCATATTTTATTGCGAGTTTCATCGAAATGCACTTTTAAAATATGTGACAATTTATTAAGAATTGGATACGACTCAAGAAATGTACCATGGAATACAAACACCAACACACACACTTACATACACATACACACTTACACGCACACTCACACACACAAAAACATACACACATACAAACACACGCACACACATGGGCACACATCATGTTAATTGAATATTGCGATAAAATTATAGGATTTCATAATAATTTTTATTACATCATATAATATTATGTAATAAACATACACATATAAATAGCTCTTATATATATATAATAGTACTTATTCCTTTCGACCAGAAGAAAGATGCTATTGTCTCCTCCCCCAACAACATTGCGCATTGATGGATTTTCCAAAGGTCATTTTGTGTCCCCAGTAGCTGAGTGCCATTGTCTCAAACTCGTGATCGACCCTGGCGAATTGTAGTATCAAATTTTTTCGCCACTTAAGACTTGTCGTGTATGAAAGCTGGTGCACGATAAATCTTCGGAAACTGAGATTCCTCATGTGGACGTAATGTGGAAGTCTGGAAATTGGGCTGTCACCTAAGGTGTCTTCCTCGTCATTTGGTGCAGGTTCAAAATTATGAAGTGTATCCCTCAACGTAGTAATCAATCTTCCTATTATTAATGCATTCTGGCTAAATAGCTTTCTGACAAGAATTTAATTCAGATACTCTTAACTCCTGCGTAGTCAGAGAAGCATTTGTAATGAAGTCCAAACTTAAATGCTTTTTCTTCGCATCCATGATATGGATAATGTCCTTTACTGCTGCATTTAAGACTAACCAGAATTCATACTAATGCTGTAGGATAAATGATCAACAGTCATTGTAAAACCCATCTATTTTCATTTAAGGGGTCTCAGGACCCTTAACATATATCTGTGCACTCGAAAAAAATATCCTTCTTGAAACGAATGTAACTTAGCAATAAAGCAAAACAATTATTTGAAATTTTTATCACATGATAATCACATATATTTAAATTCGTTCTCAAATTTCCGGAGAATTTTAGAAAATTTTTTTAAATTTATAAGGAAATAAAAATTGGACAATTTTTCAAAAATTTGAAAATTAGTATTTTACAGCGCGCAAGATTCTGAAGTACAAAAATCAAATTTACAAATTAACTTTACTTGGTATAAAAATGTTAACTTTTAACACTTTTAAAAAATTTAGAAAAAAATATTTTTTTAAAAACAATTACAAAAAAATTTTAAAATTTAAGAAAAAATAAATTTAAATTCAAATAAAAAAAATTTTATAATTTTTTTTTTTTGAAAATTGAAGTATAAGTTATGAAGAGCCATATTTTGAACACGTGTATGAAATTTCAAATCGATATCATAAATAGTTTCTGAGAATTTCTGAATCTACAATAATTTCAATATCGTAAAGATAAATATGCCATAGGAACAAAATTAGCTAACGAACTTTAAGCTATTTAATAAATGTGTACTCATTTTAACAGACAGCTTTGAGGCACACAGCCACCCAGTATGTCCACTCATCAGTTTTTCTAAAGCGACTTCGTTTGTAGATTCGCGTGTTTCAATCGAACTCGCAGACTCTGAACAAAACATTTAATCTCCAGTTCTCTATTAAACCTCTCTCTCAGTTTCCTCTTCTTCCTTAATTACTTCAGATATTTTCAATTATTAATCTAAACTTTCATATCACGATAAATCCCCCAGATTAAGTTCTCAAATCAGTCAAACAACAATAGAGATTAAGTGAAATGACAGAATCGCATGTTAAACCTCTACATATCCAACATATGTTAGAATGCTTATTTATAATGTAATAAAGTTTAAATTTAGGGGTAATTGATCAGTGATCGCAATAACAATCAATAATCATAAAGGGCGTTGAATCCCTTTTCTGGCTTTAACCATTATTAGCCGCATAAGATTCGAGCAAAATGTATCGTTTCATGAATTAGAAGCTCGCCAAAATGTATTTCATATATGTGGCTGCAAATGAAAATGAAGCAGCTAATCGAATGAAGAATTGGAAAAAGAGTTGGACCTATGCTTTATACTCCACGCTTCCCATATTCTTTGTTTTCTTATTTTGGGGCCACATTAAGAACATGGTTTGCGAAAATCCTATTGATTCTGATGAAGATCTAGTAGCCAGATTATTACTTGCTGCTGAAAGAGGCGTATATTGCCTGAAATTTTTGTTAATATATTCCAAATCACTGTGAAAATTTTGCACCCATTAAAACACTTTAATCAAAATGTTTGTTTCTTTTGTGAATTTGTCCGGTTTTTTCCCCCCATCTATCTGTTGTTGATACTTATTAACGTGCCAGTTTTTAATATGTGACTTTCCATACCCACATTCATGTACTTAATCTTATTTCGGTTCCTTATACTTTTTTTTACACTTATACCAGATATTTTTTAAACATCTCGTAAATGCACGCACAGAGACTGTTAGGGTCCATGTATGCCACTAGATGGCGTTATTTAAATAATAAGGTGTGTATTATTGTTTACCCAGGAGAATGTAAGAACAAAGAATTGAAGGAGGCTGTACTGACCCCATTCACTCTGCGTTAGCGATATTTTTTATTTATCTTATTTGAATAAACCATTTGAAAAGAGATCAACACAGGCATATATATATTCTATTTCTCTCTCGACCTCTCTGTACATAAAGCTTAATTAGTAGATCATAATTTCTAGTTTTTATGATTATTTCATTCTGGAAATCGTTATCAAAAAGTCAATCGTATTTAGTTTTGGGTTGTCTCTTTGTGCAATATAAGAAAACTTTAAAGTATAAAATATCTTTATTTCGAAAGAAGATCAAATATATTAATATAAAAGTACAATTCTCGTGGCAGTACGTAATAATTTGAAACAGTAACCAAGTATAAGCACAAATATTTTTAATTTATGTAATAAAATATAAGTGAGAGAAAAATATTAATATCATAGAAAGATAGAGTAGAATTGAGCGTTACATTTTAAATATACAGTTCCATGTGTGCGTTTGTTACTGAAATCAGGATATGACACTAGTATTTTTCTAAACAAAAAAAAAATTTTGCTTTTAAGGTTCTTTTTTTTTGGAAATAAGCCAAAATAACCACAGTTAATCTTTAAAAATATGAAAGCCACATAGTGATTCTAATACATAATCCAATGTTATATTTCTGTAGGAAAAAAGATATTTAAAAATTTTATTGATGTAAATAACAAGAGAAAGATATGAGGGGAAAAGGTTTATCTCTTCCAAGATTTTTCCTTTGGATTCACGGTGCATTTTTTTTATAACTTTAGGCGTGATTTTAAAAAATGTAAAGAAAATTATTATCAAAATAAGATAATCTACATTATATTTAATAAAATATTGTTTGCAAAAATGTATAATGGTTATTTGCTTAAAACGTTATTGGAAAATATAAATTTTTTGGAATGAAACCAATGTAAAAAGAATATATTGTTTCTCATTTACGCTACTCTATTGTGAACGCTGCAGCCTAATGGTTATGGTCCAAGCTCGTTACCAGCGTATTGTGGATTGAAGCCCTGGTGCCTCTGAAGACCCGCCATGTAGAGAGAGGCTGATGCATGTTAATTCTGTCTCAGCTCGAAGTCCTCCCGTTAGTGTGGTGTGGTAGCTCGGAGAAGAGGGTACCTTCTTCACCAATAGCCCTTGTGTTGCTTTGTAATTCGACGTTCGTAAACACGCGTAAGCCTTACATTTCTCTTAGGTCAAAGAGGAAAAATATTAAGTGATAATTCTTGTAAATGTTTTTATAACTTTTATTTCTGAAATTACAATATAAAATGTTGCGTTTCAGTTTTTTTTCCTACTTGAAAAGATTTTTTTTGTTATTACAGCAAGAAAAATCCATTATACAACAGTTAATTTCCTAATGAGTATTTTTAAATTTGAGAAACCCTATACTCATGTACTGCTCGAAAGGCGGACTAACAATCTAAGCAATTAGAATGCTTCGTTAAATCATGAAAATTCCTAACCTATGTGACCATTCACTTAACTGAGACTCAAAAGAAAGCAACAGAATGCACACAAGAAATAAAATATGAAATGTCAGATTTTTTTTAAAAAGAGATCGTTGCAGACTGCCACCCCCGCCATCTCGTTGGTGATGCAGGGCACATCATGGTCCGAGTTGCTATTCCATCGGAATAGCCAATGACTAGAAATCGTTAATAACCCGGAATCATCGTTCCAGAGTGCACGCTTGTCGGGAGTGAGGGATCCACAAAAATTGGACACATTCCTGAGGCGTGATGAGTCAAAATCGTGGTCAGTCCCGCCCACTCTGTCACTCGTTCGTCACGCACTCTGGCGGTCATGATTAAAATTGTGAGTAATGGGTTCCTTATCAGTAATTTGTTTTTGCTTCTCTATACTTTTAACCCTTAATGGAAAATCAGTAAAACACATAGATAGTGTTTCTTGTTCTGCACTTGCTAGTTTTTAATGTTTTTTGTATAGTTCCCGGGGGAACGTTATTTTGCACGTCAAGTTTTTTTTTTTTATGTATGTCCAGTCATTTCTAGTAGCGATTCATGTATCATTTTCTATAATACAGTAATGAGAGTTTTTCAGACAAATCGTCTTTTTGTTTCTGAGTTTGTTGAAGGTTTAAAATTACACTTGGAGCTCTATCTTTTTTGAAGGGTCATTCGTTAGGAATATATCGCAATTTTTAGGAATTTATCGCAGTCTGTGAAAAGTAAATATTTTCGTTCACTATAAGATTTGATCACTGCGTGGCTTGTATTTGAATCGAATATCAGTACCTTGCTATTTAACTGAACTTTAAATTCCGTAAAGAGAGTATTCAGTTGGTTCTCAGAGAAAAATACTTCGGAGTATACTTGGAGGTGTAAGCGAAAACAATAGCTGGAGAAGAAGATACAATTTTGAATTATCGTAAAATCCAGCGTATAACACGTACCTATATTTTCAAGTTGCATCATTTATTTTTTTAGGTATATTCGCCGAAATAACGCGAACCCCCTTTTTTACGGAAAAGCCTGCAATGCACGTGTGTAATGCTCTTGTGTTTTGAAGTCATTTATCCGAGGTATTATACCCGACTTTTGAAAAAATGGTATACTTCTAGAACTACAGCCCCTTAAGTTATTGAGGAATGCAATTCATTTTAAATAAACAGTATTTCGATAAACATAAAATTAGTTATTTTTAATGCTCATCTCTTTTGTTATTTTTAAAGCTATCGTTTTTATACCAGGCGTATAATGCGTAAACTTAAAATTCGATCTTATTTTTTGTGCTGAAAGTGCCCCTTGTACGCCAGATTTTACGGTACATAGAATTTATAACCAATCGACATCATTAAATACATACAAATAAATAGAATGGATTGAGAATGGTCCATATACACTCATGTCCATAAATTAAGGTTAATTCAGAATCACACAGAAAATGAACTCTAAAATAAAAATTTCACCTGTAGAATTATAACACATCTTGAAGAAGAATATACAAATAACAGGAAACCACCAGATGGTGTGGATAGTACGTCACAATGACGGGAGTGTAAGAGAGGGGTATATAAGGAATGGTGGCAAAGAAGTAAAATTTTTCACAAGCGCTTTAAAAGCCTTTCAGTGCAATAACCGCATAGTTATGGCACAAAGGAAGCATTTGGATGATTTTTTACGTGGTAGAATTATCGGACGACTAGAATGTGATGTACCCAGCTGGAAGTATCCGAGGAACTTGGAATCGCCCAGAGCGTCATCTCCAGGCTTTGGCAACGATTCCAAGATGATGGTAATGTGAGTAGATGTTACAGCACAGGTCGCCCCGAGTTACAACGCCGAATGAGGACCGGTATTTGGCAGTTACTGCCAAAAGAAACAGACGGAGCACAGCATCAGACCTATCTCGTCAGCTCTCTTCAGCTACCGGTACGACAGTTTCAAGGCAGACGTGTACAGACGCTTAGGGCACATTGGTCTATATGCTCGTAGCCTGTCAGATGTGTTCCCCTTACCGCAACTCACTGTCGCCTGCGATTAACCTGGAGTAGAGAGCATGTATTGCGAATACCACAACAGTGATCTTGTGTGATGTTTTCCGACGAGTCCAGGTTTAGTTTGCTGTCTGATTCTCGCCGGACTTTCATATGGAGAGCGCCAGGTACCCGTTACCACCAAGAGAAGACCATTGAACGACACCGTTACGGTGATGCAGGATGGCTCGTTTGGGGAGGAATTATTCTTGGTTCCAGAACTGACCTGCATGTTCAGAGTGTAACGATGACAGGCCACATCTATCGGGATGTCATTCTGGAACAACATGTACATTTGTTTCGGGGCGCCATGGGTGCTGAATTTCTGTTTATGGATGACAACGCCCGTCCTTACCGTGCAAACATTGTAGACGAATGCCTTCCATCGGAGGATATCACCCTAAAGGAATGGCCACTATACTCACCGGACTTGAATCCAATAGATCATGTGTGGGATATGCTTGGCCGACGAATTGCAGCCCGTCAACCCCCTCCCAAGTGTCTACAGGAACTTCGGAGGGCATTGCTTGATGAGTGGTGTAATATTCCCCAAGATCAGATTGATAATTTGATACTCAGCATGCGTAGGCGTTGTAAGGCCTGTGTTGCATCGTCCGGAGGCGCAACAACCAAGACATACCTGCATAACCATCATACTAACCATGTTATAATGTTTTTGTAAAAGTTCTTTGCATTTGCTGGTGAGTAAAATCGCAATTGAAAATTATGTCAAACATATTATGAACGAGAAAACCTTCAGTACAAGAGTAAACAAGGGGTCATTAGGAAGGAAATCATCAAGGGAAAGCACTGGCCCACAAGGTGCTGTCTTGCTAAATATGATGATGATTCAGTTGGTTGAATTTAGTAACTTATTTATCAAAATGACTATTGTGCTGAGATTTATGTGTATCTCTATCTTAAAAATAAAAATTATCCAAAAATAGATTGTAAAAATTAAGTTATACTTAGAAAAGATGGATTGAGACTATAAAGCAAAATAATTTCTAGAATTAGAGACAAGTCAGCTGATGTGCAACGGATATTTGTGTAGCTATTTATCTCAAAGAAAAATATTTTTCAAAACCTTTTAAGAAATAATAATACACCACAGCTGAATCTGAGAATCTCTTATTTTGAAACGAAGTTATTATGAGAAGATATTAAGATATTAACGAATTGTGAATACCTAAAATTCTTACCAATTAATCCAGTAGAAATAATCATAGAGAATATTGTAAATAGAGAATTGAGAAATACAGTGATATTTCGGGAAAGTTGCAATAGTCATTTATAAAATTTGATTTAAGAGAGAGATTTTACAATACTTTTTAATGATTCTCTTTGTATAGGATTTCTAATTTTAATCTTAGCTCTTGATTCTTATTTATACCTGCCAAAACCCCAATGCAATAAGCTTAAAGGGTGCAAGCTTCTTTGTAGAACGACATAGTAGATAAATATGATTTTCCAATGTTAAGATTAGTAATTTGTGCCTATTTTAGATCATGTCTGTATTTTAATCTAAAATACTATATATATAATATATATATATATATTATATATAAATCAGTTTTTGAAATCTGTTCTTACAAGATTGTAGACATTAAACCGAGGCTTCTATACTTTAGGACTAGGATTTTAGATTAAAATACAGACATTAATTCTAGTAAGTTTTGAATTAGCTTTTATTTAACATCAGAAAATCATATTTATCTTCCATGTCTTTCTACAAAGAAGTTTTATGCAATACATGGCTATATATATATGTCTGTTTTCGAGTGCATCAAGACATTTTATTTAACTGTCTTATCCAAGATCATTTTGTAATCTGATTGTATAAGGAGAGAGGACACGTACAAACTCAAAAGAGTCCACGCTTCAAGAGCTTGGAGGATCGTCTGCAGTACATTACTTATTGAAGAGGATATTTGAAATACTAGGTAATAAAATTAATGGTAGGAGCGGCGAGACTTATAAAGCCATGTGTAATCCATTCGAACCGATAATAAATTTAATACTGAAGATGTAACGGAAAATAAAGTTAGAAGTGGAACTAGGGAGTTAATTTTGGATCTATTTATTCATCTCACATATATAACATATATGTGTGTTGGTACGAAAAACATTGAAATATCTAATGAAATTAATAATATAAATACTAATAATAAGAAGGTGCGACAATATAATATATGAAAGCGTGCTAAAAATTTAAAATCAAAATATTTTATTAATTCATTCTAATTACTTTCTTTACAACATATTGGGATGTTGGATGTAGAACGCAAGAAACATATTTAATAATATCCTCCTACAACCACCTATAGTAATCATATAACCTTCTACTATATTTAGTATAAAAATATTAATTAATCAGTACGAGCTACATAAAATACTTTTCCTTGATCGAAGAAGTTTACATTAAAAATATTGATCTAAGTGTTTGAGATTAATGAATAAAAACATCATTTAAATTTTCTTCCAAAGAACCAAAAAAAAGAACAAACAGCTGCTGTTATTTTATTATTCTACTTAGACTACTGAATAATATAAACGAAATAATTAAAGTATATTTTGACTATTAGTTATTTTAAATTATATATGCTAAAGTATATATGCTTATATATGTTAAAGATTCATGAATCCCATTATCAATGAATGTCGGATATTCCAAGAACCGTTTTTCTCATTCAATAAGAAGGTTTTATAAGAAACGGAAAAGAAAATTGAATAAATTTAGCTGCGCTTTAAGAATTCTTCAAATTTTCATGGAAGAAATAAAGGAAAAATTAAGAAATTCATTGAATTTCGGAATGTATTTTGAAACGTTTCCAAGAATTGCAATATTTTCGATTAGGATCTACTCTGATTAACTCAACTAAATTTTAATATGTAATTAACTCAAGTTTCTTCCCTCTTTGTGCGTTTGTAGTTAAGAGAAAAAATAATTAACTTAACGCAGTGGCGCAACATCCCATGAGGTCAAGTCCACGTAGCCTAACAGTATACGTGACCTAGACCAGAGGTGATAGAGCAGATGTTCCATCAGAGAGTTCTCTGACGCAAACCCCAGTGTTAAGCTCCAAGAAAGCTTTGGTACTCTATTTATCGATCCGCTTAAGAAGGAAAGCATGAGTCGACCACACCGGTTCTGAGGCTGAAATAAATTATTATAATAGCAATATTACAAACATAAGATATGAAATTCCGGCGTTATTTTAAGATAAAATAATGCAGTACTGAGATTCGCTAGTAGATGTCAGAATTTAGATCCAAATATTCATTGAAAAAGAATTATATATGTGCTAAGGTAAATTAAAATATACTATATTAAAGAAAAAAATTTATAATGTTGTGATTATTTTTACACAAATAATTCATTAGAATTAATTAAATGTTGTTGTTAAGCTGTCCTGTCCTGCAGGGAAGAAATGAAAGCTGGTAATTGACCTATGAGACACAGGTTGACTTTAACGATAGATGACGACACCACCTATCTCCACCTTCCACTTTTGGCTAGAACTGAAGGGGAGGGAAGGCCCCAGCCCCTGCATCTGTGGTTTCCAATGCTTCACAAGACTTTGGACCCACTCGATTTAACGAGCATGCAATTCAGGTCTATACTCGGTGGTATTTAGTGGGCACCGGCACGAACCCAGGCCCGGAGTCCGATGCTCTAACAACTAGGCTACCCACGGCCCAATTGAATTAATAATGAATGTTACCACTTGTTAAACGTTTTTATAGCTATTATTCGTAACATATTACACATATTGTTTAAATTATGATAAATTTAAAATCATAGTATTAAAAAAATTATTATTATTATTTTAAATTATACTAAGGCTAAAAAGAGCTAGAAAATATGTTTTTTATAAATAATAAATGCTGTTTTATAAAACACGATTACTTTCCCCAATCTTCATTAAATTGCTCTTGGAGTTTTTTTCTGTGTGTCTTTTATTTATCTTTCATATATAATTAGATATCATTAGGATCTTGTTTTTCTTATTGTTCTGAAATAAAAAAGGGGTCATGGAAACCCAAAGTGTCAGGACCACCAAAATTAAGAGCTTTTATTTTAAAATTAAATCAAAGATTCGGACCGGGCTCCAACAACTCGCCGTACAAATTAATAGAATGGATGTTGTTATCTCTTTAGATGATATCCGGTTTTACACAGAATCCCGACACCAAAAAAGTCTAATGTTAGATAAACGAAATTTGTTAGGCAGGTTTATTCATCTGAAAGATGACATCCATTCAAATTTCACGCTTAAGTGTAGCGCCCCTCGGAACTTGCAAATCAGGGTTGTTTTAAATGCATGATGTAAAGTTCGTGAGCGTTATTTGCCTGTGAAATTTAACGTATTAAGTTGATATTAGCCAAGAATGCCTTTAAAAAGAAGCCATTATCAACAAATCACCGAGTTGGAACGAAGTCGTGTAATAGAGCTACGAGAAGGTGGATTTTCTTTCCGCGATATTGCAGAAAGACTGGTTCGGAATCTATCCACTGTGCATGATTGTTGGGAGCAGTGGTCAAGGGATGGTATTGCCTCAAGAAGACCGACTTCCAGGCGGCCAGGTGGCACTACTGACAGGGAAGACCACCGTATTCGGCATACGGCTATGGCCCATCGTACTGTGTCTGTGGCCAAAATTCGAGCTACAGTTGGTACTACAGTGGCACAACGAACTGTTAGAAATCTGTTATTTCAAAGACCACTCCGAGTCAGGCACCCTGTAGCGTGTAATCGACTGACTCAAAGCCATTTCTGTTTGCGACTCCAGTAGTGTCAAGGTAGAGCTCATTGAAAGACGGAGTTTAAATCTGTTGTGTTTTCTGTTGAAAGCAGATTCTGCCTTGTTGCCAATGATGGCTGTATGTTGGTCAGGAGGCCAGGGGAAAGCCAGAAAACAAACTGTCTGTGGCCTAGACACACTGAACCTACACCTAGAGTCATGGTCTGGGGAGGAATTTCCTATGACAGCAGGATCACTTTCGTGGTTATCCCAAACACACTGACTGCAAATTTGTACGTCAGTCTGGTAATTCTATCTATACTTCTACCATTCATGAACATCATTCAAGGAGAAGTTTTCTAACAGGATAACGTTTGCCCTCACACCACTGTTGTAACGCAACGCACTTTACAGAGTGTTGACATGCTACCTTGGCCTGCGAGATCCCCAGATTTGTCTCCAATTCAACATGTATGGGATATCATTGGATGACAACTCCAGCTTCGTCCACATCCAGCACCGACAGTCCCAGTATTGACACAACAAGTACAACAAGGATGGAATTCCGTACCACAAAGTGACATTCGGTACCTGTATGACACAATGCATGCACGCTTGCAGGCATGAATTCAAAATTCTAGACGTTACACCGGCTATTAATGTAGCAACATTTTACACTTAAAATGCCTTTTCTTGAGCTTAAGTTAACCTGTGATGTAGAAAACTTAAAAATGAAACATGTTAACTAGACAATTGTATTATCCAAATTTCATTACTCTACAATACTTTTTTTTTTGTCATTGGGATTTTTTTTTTCAGTTAGTGCAGTACGCTGTGAAAATTAAGAGAAAGAGTACTCAATTAATACTAATTTAGAATAAACCTAGCAAAATACTACCTGAAATTTGAATATATATCTTAAATAAACAAAATTGAACAAGTATAATTTAAATTTATTTTATTTCAAATGTTTTTCTACAACTAATGATTTTTTTATACCTGTAAATATTATATTTGATTCTTAAATAACGAAACAATGAAAAGATTGAAACAAATTTGCATTGACATTAGAATAAGTTAATATTAGGATCGATTTAAAAAAAAAGGAACCAAAAATCAAGTATTCCACAAATAAATATTCATATATATTACACACAGGAATTGAGTGCAAGGAATGGTTTCAATGGAGCTTCTTTGTCTCCTTATTTGAAAATAATGCAATGATAAATACAGACAATAAAAAGTCATTTAAGATTTTTATATACAAAGGTAAACAATAATTATGTCTTAAATTGCACAAATCTAAAAAAAGCAATAAATAGAGATATAACAAAACAGTATAGGTAAGAAATAAGATAACCACATTACAATAATAATTATTATTGAGAGAAAACGTGAATTGGAGTGGAGGGGGAAATTTTGAGAGAGTTTTAAGTAAAAATTTTATTATTAACATCATCCAATAGGTTTCTTATCAACTAGTTATAAGAAATTATATTAATTTATCTTATCATTTTTTTGAATTATTCCTTCAGCGTTTTATTATGGTGATACCGTCGATAAAGTTATAAATGCATATGTTGGAAACAAAAAAATTGGGGGGCTGATTTTTTTTAGATACTTTGAATTATTTGACCTATGAAAAATCGTGTTTTATATAGAAACGTTTTCCTGTAAAAAAATTAATATTCATCAGAACAAGAAACATTTCGTTGCATTTCACGAGTAATAACTGGAATGAAAAGAAAAGTACAAACTTTAATAATGATACATAAAAATTAATATATTTAAAGGTAGTGGTATTAATTTATTAAAATATATAAATTTTAATTAAAGTCATCTGAGGGAAATGGCAACTAATCTCAGAGTCAAGTGACAAGAATTATACCGGAGTTAGTACCTTACACCTGTAATTTTTGCACCCACGTAAGGACTTTGAAGCTTAGTTACATTTAAAGTATAGCGATGTTCACAATTCCCTACGACTTTTTAGGGTAATCGAAGCTCGAACATTCCCTGTTATGAAGTTCGTGACAGGGCACTTGGGCAATCGTAACCGTGAATTACAGTGTTTTGAAACACACGCTAACATATTTTACCATAATACTAATTCGATGATTTAAGGTATCCGACTTCACTGAGATTGTGAATTTTGCCAACAATTGACATTTTTGTGATTTTATTTTAGAGGTCATCTTATTAGCTTTATAAAAATATCAAGTTTATTATTTTCCGTTCACTAGAACAAGGACTACAAGGATTTTAGCAAAAGCAGATGCCATTACTTTAAGCTAGATGTCATACTTTAAAACGCTTTTTACTCGAAGTGTGTTTCTTTTGTAAACAGACTCAAACGGGACCAGGGATTGCTAAAAAAATTTTGAAAATAATTAACCGAAATTTTTTGTGTATGTTCTGTATAATAGTAGAAGTATTTTAACCTTCATATTTATTTATTACAAAATTTACAGTCTCTTATGTTCATATAATCACTGTTTTTTTAAGCAATTCATATAATTACTAAGATAAAGTACTCAAGTTTTTGTAAAAATTAAACTATGTCTTATCCTGAAGGTCATTTAAAAAATGAATAGGATAACAACACATCAGAATTGAAAAATTGAAAATTTGTTCATAAACTTTTGGTACAAAATAGGCTGTGTTTATGTTATTTTTTGTAAATTTTTTCCAATTTTTTTCTCATTTTAGTAATAATAATTCCTTTTTCTCTTCTTAATTTTAGCATAGGTTTCTTAAAATGTACTAAGAAAATCTATAAAAAAAATTCCCATGTTTCTATTTTTTGCAAAGTTGTTGCAAACATTGTCGGATACCTTAAATACAGTCTTAATGAAATAATACTGTGTCAGATTGTTGGTAAGGAATTATAAACGTGCCCCCCCCCACTTAAAATATATTTTCGAATACATTCTTCAACAATCACACCAATGGAAGGTAGCAATTTGCATTTTGAAGAAGTGGTTTTTCTGAAACACCTGTTTGAAGCCTCTACCTGTGTGATGTTACCTGTCTTTTGCTAATAGAAGGTTATTAAAACAAGGATAAAATATTCGCCACTGCCTTTCGTGCAACTATCAAGTGTTTCAGATGTCTCAGACACGTTTCACGTTCTGAAGACACGAAAATTTACCGTATTTAATTTTCATAGCTCTATATGTAAAATGTATTAACCAGATAAATCAAAGGAATCGTTCAGAGTTGTCTTGCTAGATCTTCTAATTGGTATCCCGGATATCTCATGTCTGATAAATAGGGTTATTAGCTAGGAGAAAGTTTTCGAAGTAGGCTTATGCAACTAAAATCGGATCTTGATTCTCGCATTTATTAGAATGATGTTCTTTATCCTTGACATAAGCTCTGGGGAATTGGAAGAAGTATTTTGTAAACAAGCTGTAGGAATTTATTTGATAATGAGACACATAACGAATGTGAAGCACTGTAAGATTTCTCAATAATCTCAAATAAATAAAATTATTCCGTTCTTAAGGAATTTCGACTTTGTGACAGAAGGTACTTATTTCAATCCAGAAGTACTTAAAGTTCGAAGGCAGCTAGTAATCTCCGTTTCATAAAACTATACGTTTAAATGTGGGATATAGCTATCAAATCTCTTTTAAGACTTTGAATTTATTATAAATTTACTTTAATGGCAGAAACCGATATTTTGAATTCAATGATATGTAATGGCTGTGTAATAGAAAGTTTCGGATTATATATATTTGTTTTAAGTGAGAAGAAAAAATGTTTTTCATTTATTGAAAAAGATCATTAGAAGATAATGGAAATAAAAATAGGAAATTATTGTTTGTTAATTAATCTGATTCCTTATCTTGAAACTTCTCTAGATCAGTGGTATTCAAACGGTGTTCCAAAGAACTCTAGGTATTCACAAATCATACTGAGGAGTTCCACGAGTAAAAAAAAAAAATTCAAAAAGAAAACCATAAATATGTATACAAAACAGATTCCAGTTTTTATGGAGTTTGTATGGTTACAAGTATCTAAAAGTGAGTTTCCCAAGGAAACAAACAAAATAAATTTAAATAAACTTAACTTAGTAATGCCTGTCGGTTCCTGCTTCCCTCTGAACCCCCTTGTCTACCCTCGACCCCGGCTGGATGTGTGAGAGAAACTGAATAATCAGTAGACATGATTCACTCTAATTGTTTTATTGTCACCAAAATATCAAGCAGATACAATAATAATCTAATTAAGATAACAGATCAGGTAGCAGAGCGCGGAGGTGCGACTCGTTAGCCTGGGGATATTAATACGGACCCTCGACTGATTCCACGATAACTTAAACAAGCTCAATATAAACTATGTCACGCACTAATAAGCTAAACTTTTATTTAAATAAGGATCACGATACCTGTACTTTTATGAAGTCGAGTCCTACACTTGAGTCCTTGAATGCAATACTTATCCGGATTTAATCACCGTCGATTGATAGTCTCTTAGAAGTCTTCAATTGATAAACTCCGATTGCACTTAATCATTTCACGATCCTTCACTCACCAACTAACTCCTAAAATTCGCGAATACAGAATTTATATAATATACTTAATTTGCATAATCACGCTTTCTTCACTCGGTGAAAGTGGGTCGAATTAAATATTTTCCTTAAAGAGTCTTCAAGGGTTTAGTAGAGCCGTGTATAGATCCGTCACAACTTACTGCATAAATAAAATTGGCATTGGACAGCCTTTCTTCTTGTCAATTTCCTGCAACTTTCATTACAATGTAATAAAAAAATTCATACGTTCTTCTGCATATGTACTACCTATATTGTGAATTTTCTGTTGTTTTTGATCCTGGGTTACACAAAATAATTGTATACTCGTTAATGCAATGCTTTGCAAATCTAAGTAGAATGGAGTGAAATTAAACGGATTTAGTGAGTGTTAAAAATTATACAATGGGGAGAGGCGTTTATACAAATAATGAAAAACGCCTATCAGAGACAACATTTTCAAGAAAAGATCTAAAACCTGTAAAATAATATTTCCCAAAGGATAAACCAATCATAAATGATTAAACCAGAAGACTTGATATTGAAGGAGTAGGGACAATTAATCCACTTATCAACACAAAAATTCGATTTTCAAATTTAAATTTAAGCAGGAACAGCTACTAATTTTAGGTTGTAAATTTGTGGAATACACAGATGTTTCTCACCCAGGTACAAAAATTTTAATCATTCTGAACAATGTATTTATGTTAAAAATATTTCTCAACATATGTGACTACAAAAACAAAACATAGAAACAAATTGACGCAGAATATTAAATGCAACTGCAGACAATTTAAATAGACATAGACTTCCATAGAGAGTGTGAAAAAATGCAAACACATATCCCAGTTACAAAATATAATGCAGAAGAAGTAGATGACACTTGAAGTACGAAGTTATGCTATTAATGAGTAAATTACATTAATATGATAAGAAATTTGTAATAAAAGAAATATAGTATTTAAGAAATATTCTTCTAAGGCTTGAATGGGGTTCCCTGGAAACACTTTACAGTTTTAAGAGTTCCGTGAGTCGTTACAGTTTGAAGACCACTGACTCTAGACCGGGGGTACTCAACCTTTTTTTCTGCTGGCCCGCATACATATGTCAGCTATTTCACGAGGGCCGCAGCATGAGGATAAATGGGGGGGGGATGCCTTAAGACCAAGATAACATTGGAAATTTAACATGTAGAAAATTGATCAAAATATTATAACTCATGTTTAGCTTTTTTTAATTATTATTTTTTTATTTTTGTCACTAACACTAAATTAGAAGCATTTATAAGAAACACTCCTTCATAATTTCTGCATCAGTAAACTATTTCATATGATTACCAATAATATAACAAACTTCATTGAATGTCTTTTTTACTTCTGTGATATTACCACTGACAAAACACTTTGTTCCTGTTGCAAAGATTGTTCAAGAAAGCCTATTTATCACCTCTTGAAACAGATCTCCGAGGAAAAGTGTCATTAAATGATTCCTGTTTATACAGTCGACTCTCGATAAATCGAAGGTGGAGGGATCAATGAAAAACTTTGAAATATCAGGAGTTCGAATTATCAAGAGGGCAGAAAAATTCCCAAAATACATGGACAACATTTTTTTCTTCCTAACACGTTTATATTTGAAACTATGTAATAAAACAACAATTGTACATTTGAATAAAATTATTTTAAAGTATTTTTAAAAAGTGCATATTATACAGTATAAATATTTTACAGAAGTTAAAAGTCCTGTATTAAGAATATTTTCAATACATTCATACACAATTCTACGCCCATCTCTTCTTCACAATAGCGAACCATCCTTTCTGAACACATGTGTACCAAGGTCAAGTGTTAAATGAAAGAAATAGATGGCTGACAACAGGTGCGGTTGGTCTATTGTTCATTTGAAGAAGGAAATCAATAAAAGTATATTTTTGCCTGATGAAACGAGAAACACTAAGACGAGGTAGCAGACAGATGGTCATTAAAGGGACTACGTTACAGGAGAGACCCGCAGAGACAATACAACACAAAACTTGTAAACTCCAACCTGTTTGGTACAGGACTGTACATGACAGTGAGAGTTCGAATTATCGAGTTTTATAAGATAATTTCGAATTATTGCTTGTAATCTGGCCAGCCACAGATTTTACTTCGAATTATTGAGTGTACCCAAACGTATTGTTTTAGTTCGCAGTATCAAGAGTTTTTCTATGGACCGAGCAAATATCAAGAGGCTCGTATTGTTGAAAGTTTGAATTATCGAGAGTCGACTGTATTGATATTTTCTAAATACAGCACTTTCGTGACAAGTCAAGCAATTACTGTTTCATGATTGCTTTTAACTACAAAACAGTCAACCTTCCAATCGTCTTGAAACAATATATTTCCTTCGAATATTATTCGCTTGAAAGGTATGAAAAATAGTTAAAAATTAGTTCCACCCATAAAATTGTCGCTACTTCGCTGTTTTATGTTATCACTAACCGTAACCGTTCCAAACAGAAAGAGAACATCAATTCGTACCTGTACGACACCAACAGTAAAACGCAAAATTGATATATTTGATTTTTTGACAAGGAATTGCTACCCAAATTTTTAATACAATGTTCTTAAATTAGTGAATTTCTCAGAGCAATGGGCCATGACCGTACCCCGGGCCACTTAAAAAGGCTCGGTGGGACGCATGCGGCAGGTTGAATATCGCTGCTCAAGACTAATGATAAGTTTCTCGATTAATGACGTGCCGCGCGAGGACAGAACTCGGTACCCACTGATCTGTAAGCACGTTCCATACCAGACCAAAATTATCACTTCAGTCCGGAGGCTGTTACTGGCTTATATAGGTACCATCGCCACACACTCCTCTACCAGTGAGTCGGTGGATAAGTGAATGAACGATATAGTTGTTATGGTGAGCGTGTGAGTTGTTGCTGTTGCGTCATTTGGGTCTGACGGCTTTGATTGCTACGTCAAATGGGTCTGGCGACTTGTTTACTGCGTCATGTGGGTCTGACGGGTTTTTGGTTGCTCTTGCGATGGGTAGATGGCGCCAAGTCAGCTGTGCGTAGGCTGCGTTTTTCAGCGTCAAAGTCACCAATGCCGAGGATAGAACTCGGTACCTTCTGATCTGTAAGCGCGTACCTTACCACTGGACCAAAATAATCACTACAGTCCGGAGGCAATTACTGGCTTATATAGGTACCATCGCCACAGACGTCTGATTTGAATCTTGGGTTCAAGTCTTAGTTTTCTATTCAAACTATCGTGCGAAGTGAGTGTTTATGTGCATGCAACTGAAAAGCAACATGAGAGCTGTTGGCAACAGACCTTAATTTTGAACCAAGGTCAAATGACGAGGTCGTCACCTGAGCTTCCACCTTCCTTTCCAAACTACCATACCACGCCACAAGTCTGCAATGCAGAACACAATAAGTGATACTGCTCAGTAAATCTCAAAGGTCTCGGACACATATACTGGAGTTAAAACCTCCTGCAGTATGGATGGTGTGGAAGTTAGGATACTGAAGCGTACCCCCGTTGTCAGATCGTGGATTAAAATTACAAGATTAGTTGCAAAAGCTAATTCTGCAGCTTTTAATGCGGTATGAAATGGATAATCCAAACAACGCTCTGATTTCATTTTCTTTCCTGTTAAGTTTCCTAACAGTTATAATCAATTCTTGGATTCGGGTTCTGATTCGATCAAACACAACTGTACGAAGTAGTGTTTACTTACCGCAACATATTCAATTTAACCTCCAATGGTTAGTGTGGCAATTATAAGAGTGGTAGTGAATCTACGTCACAACTAATAGAAGGCCGTCGCCAACAGCTCACAGATAACTCATTAGCGACTTTACTTAAAACAATTTTATAAATTTTCTGATAATTTCAAACTTTAGGGCGAACTATTTTTTTATACAATAATTAGTAGTTTATATATTAGAAGATATAAAACAAAAGTGGAAGACATACTCGTATTAAAAGTTATTAAAACAGTTCTGCCTATCAAATGAACTTTATATCGGTTTAAAAGTTTTCATATGCTTTAGTGAAATAATTTTTTATATATACTAGCTACTGCTAGTTATTGAAGTATTAAAAGTAAGACATTTTAGAATATAAATTAAATGCATTTCTTCTTCTTAATCTCAACAGCCTTTTTGCAGGTCAAGGCTGATTCGCTGATCTTCCTCTAGTTGACCCTATCAGTCACTAAGGCCTTCCGTTGGTTGATTCCCATTAGTTTGAGGTCCTTTCCAACATCGTCTACCCATCATGTAAGGTGTCTTCTACGTCTAGTCCCTTCAATTTTCGAAAAAACTACTTTTTTGGTAGGAAAAGCATCTGCATATCTGCATAGATGGCTCAGTCACCTGATACGTGATGCTTTTATAGTTCTCAGAATGTCAGTCCCGCCAAATTTGCCATATTTCCTGTAAATTTCATGATTGTAAAGAATTCTCCACTCATTGTTTTCTCTTGAATAGGCCCAAAGATTTTCCTTGAGATTTTTCTTTCAAAAATGAGCAACCTTTCTTTCTCTGCTTTTTTGAGGGTCCAACATTCACCTCTATACAGAGCAATAGGCCTGATTAAAGTTTTATATATCCTCAATTTAGTGTTTATAAGTATAAACTTAGACTTGAATTGATTTCTGAGGCAATGAAAACTTCTATTAATCAAACAAATTCTATTGTTTATTTCATTTTCAGATCATTGCTACACGAGATCAGACCTCCGAAGTAAATTAAATACATTTACATTTATAAACTAAAAAAAAAATTATCTTTTTCTCTTAATCTAATTATTAATAGTTCATTTAATTCTAATACGTTCTAATCCGTAAAGTTATTTTATATAACTTTTGCTCGAATTAAAAAACCTTAGTATGATTAATACTAACCTCAATGTAAAGTAAGAGTTAACTAATAATTTTTACAGTTTTAATCTTTTCAGAATTTACCTTTTGGGTCCATTGCTTTTAAAATTTAATGAAATAACTTTTTTTAATACAGTAGAGTCATAGTTGAATAAGTTTTGAAGAAAACAGAAAAAAAAGAAGAAAATATACGAAACCTCGTCATATTTTTAGTTTACCTAACGTAAATACGCCCTAAACGCCGCCAAAAAATTAATTTCAAGGTTTATTTTATTAATTAAGAACCATTTATAGGAAAAATTAAATTTAAAAAAAAAACTAAAATTATATAAGTACTAGGAATGAGACATATACGCGGTAAAATTATTAATTTATCGTGCTTTTAATTTCCAACGATGTTAAGTAAAAAATAGAAACATAATTTTCTGTTAAAATTTTAGATAAAAAGCAGTAAACGCAAAATTAGCATTAAAATGTTAACTAAAACATAGTATTGAGGTTGATAATGCAGATAAAATTTATTAGGCTGTTTATATAATGGTAGTTTGAAAAATATATTTATTATATACTTTAAATAAAATTTAATGTCAATAGAGCTTATGCAATTTTCTTTCTCATACTTTATAAAACAGGGAGATAATTTTAATCGAAAATATATATGTTTTTATATTTTCATCTGGTTTTTCCTTGTGTATCATGAACACAAAGCATTGAATTTATTACGAAAATGTTTTATGTGTTAGTGCAAGTAGTAAAAAAGTTGTTAGGATGAAAAAAAAAATAGCAATGTGTGAAATACTTTGGGGGGAAAGTAACCAACCTATTGTGGAAAAATAGTTCTAATGGTTCTGCATTAATTGACGTTGAAAGAAAGAAAAATGTTTAAAGAACGACGAAAAGATTGAGTACTACGCATAAGATTTTCTAAAGTTTGTTACCAACAAAAGACTGCATAATAGAACATGCGATTACTTTTTTGAAAATAAAAATTCTTTTTCTCATGTTTTCCCTTTAACAATATAGAATGTGGTTCTTTCTTTTGACCGCAAAAAGAGGGGAGAAAAAGAAAAAAAAAATTTCTGTCTTTTTTTGAACGACTTTTAAATTTAAATCGCTTTCTTTTTCCTGTGAAAAATATACTAAATGAAAAAAATAAAGTTAAAAAATAGGAGGCTGTATCAATCATTGTCAATGAGTTTTTTACTTTTGACGAAAAGAACATTACTGTCAGCGTTAATAAAAGCAAACTATACATAAATGCATAATATTCTTATGAGGCTAATTGTATATCTAGTGATTTTTAATCAATTTCATGAGATACTACAGCTGTAAACTGATGATTGAAACTATATAAGTAATGATTCATAAAAATAATTTAAATCTTCCATATTTTGAGCATTTTAAATGAACATTCGATTGTTTTATTAATAAAAAAAAAATTCTGATACTGAAAAGGAATTTCATGCATAAAGCTCTTAATTTTTCAAAAAAATTTTATGTTAAAACAAAGAAAAAAATTGACATTCTATGTTGTTAACATATTTTGAATGATATGGAATGAATAATAAAAGTAGAAAGTTAATTCAATCTGTGAGTATACGCACCCCAATTTCGCTGGTCCTACACAGCGACAGCTTTAGAAATCATACTAGGTCTTCATTTTAGTCCATAGATTCCATTTAAAAAGTTCTACCTTTGTTTCCTGTTATGCATATTTTTATCCAAATTTAGTACAATATTAATTTCCACCATTTATTCTCTAGTTATGTTTCTTGGAATTCGGTTTCTATCTTTTAGCTTTGTGGGTAGTACAATTTTGTCTTATTATTAAGACAATTAACGTTTATTTTATTATATACTATATATATATACTTTTTACTTTTCAATAGGTGTCGGATAATAATTTAGTTACGTTAAAGATGTTTCAGTGGAATTCTATAAAATTTGAATAGTAAAAATCCTCCAAATACTGAAATTGTTTTGAACTGTTTTTTAATATATAAAGAAGTCAACGGGGGGGGGGGGGGGAGTTTTTTTTAAAAATAATTATAGGAAATTAAAAAGAATTCTGAATATTTTACCCACCACATGAAGTAGCACAATAAAAAATGAAATTTAACGAAATAATTCGTTCACTTTTGTTGAATTCTGTTTCTATTGCAGATGTTAAGTTATAAGTCAAGAAGGTTTTCCGCTTGTGCCTGGTAGATGGCAGCACATGTACCAAAATTGTGGAGTGATGGGAACAAAAGAGTGTCCCTCGTTCAAAAGAATGTCTCTTTCTATGCTTTGTTTGAGTAATGTTTAATTTTTTTTATTAATTTTGCTCCACAAAAAAAGCAATGATTTGTTTTTTGAACAAAAAAAATACGCAATTTTTTATAATATTTTGTGAGAGAAAGTTATATTTCTTTAAATTTTTATCTTAACAATTAATATAAGTTTTTATGACAGGGAGACTTTTTGAATGATTGATATATTTAGCTGATTTCTATTAGTAAGAGATATTGTAACTTGCATAACATTTCAATGATAGTGATAAAATGCCTCATCCAGGAATTGCTAATACTGCTTATAGAACAATGTAGCAACACAGGGACTGGTCAAGATTAAAACGAGTAGTGTAGATTAATAAAATGATTATAACCACATGTAAATCAATTTCTTAAGCTAAAAAAAATACTCGTTAGATAAACAAACTACATGATATTTTTATCATAACAGAATCTCGAAGCAAAAATATATATATATATATATATTAATTAGAATGATTTACAGTTTTACGGGAGGAGGGGATGATGTACTTGTGTTAAATCTTAGTTTTCAGCAAGTTTAAAACTACTTGATATATTTCTGGAAAAATTGTCTTTTTCTTTGTATGGGGAGGTAAATGCACAAAAATCTTTATACGCATTAATAAATACTATTTTTTTTTTTCGTTTAAAATGTAAAATTGTTTAGAAAATTTATCTTGGAGAATAAATCTTTACTCAATCCTCGCGGCAGAATATTGACTTCGATTATCTCATAAAATCAGAATAAAATATTTACAACAAACTATTGATCATTAGAATTCTATTTCTCGAGCCCAAACGCCAGTAAATAACAGCCTGGTACTTCTTTTTCTTCAGGATAGCGACCATTTAGTGACTTCAAAATAATTTTAATTATATCACCAGATTTATCAAGATATATTGTCATTTCTTTGATTTTGTTGACTATCACCGTTGATCTTGGTTTCTGGACAATAGGCACATTCTCAAATGGCTGGCATAAAACTGGATCTTTGACCATTTAATAAAATTAATAAAAAATAAAGAAAATGCATAGAATGTGAGCAATCAACATCATTTTTCAAAAAAAAAAGAAAAGAAAAATCAATTCAAACATATACATATTTAACGAAATACTGCTTACATTTAAAATTTAACAATTCATTTTTTTGCAGCGAACATTTAAAAAATAATAATAATAATTAACAGAAGATAGTTATCACATTTTTACTGGATGTTTTTACCTCCCCTACTATTCAAAAGGGATTGCGCGAATTTCTTCAAGGAATATTATTGTACCGTTTCTGTTTGTGTTCCACGATTTCTAGTTATTTTTATAATATTTCCAATACATTTTTCTTACGTTAAGTTAGTAAACTGAGCAAATGTAATATATATATATATATATATATATATAATATATGTATATATATTATATATATGTAATACGACGATGTTGTAATGATGGATTTTTTTTTAATGGAGCTTGCAGTGGCATTCTTGTGGTTAATTAAACTTTTTATTTCACATCTTAAACACATAAAGCAAAGGACGATACACACAAATATTAGCTGCAACACACTACATGATGACAAGAGAAGCGCTCGTAACCGTGTGTTCAGAGCTTTTTATACTGGCGGTGAAGGTCGCACGACTCTTTCATAACAGGAGTCGTGATTGGCTGCAAATGCGCGGGAGCAATTAGATTAAGATTAAGATTATGCGCGCGTGCAATTAGATTAAGATTATAACTGTCTTAGGCGAAAGAACTAGGAAATAATTTCACGGGGTACAGTTAAGGAGAGTTAGAAGAAGTCATTACATACATATATATATATATATATATATATATAATGATTAAAACAAATTGCCAAACAGAAGAGATTCTTTTAAAAATAAAAATTGTAGCTATGGATTGATAAATTATGATTCTACACAAGTCGCCAGGTCAAGTAGGTGTATTACATAGAATGAACAATGCTTTTCTCCAATCTCTTCCGTGCAACTAAGCATAGCTTTCTAAATTAAAAATGCATAAAAGTACATTTTTGTATTAAACACAAATGAGCTTTTGGAAATTAATAGAATGCTTTTAAATATTTTTCTCAATAGCAGATTATATCAGTATTTTAGTCCCATGATGTCGATGAACTATGAGCAAAGGTCAGTGCTACATGGACAATAATAACGAAAGAGATCATCAAAAACTTTCATTAATCGATGGTAAGATGGATTGCTCATTTTGACGATCGGTATAAGCTATGGATTCTGGACGAAATTAATGATTCTTTTCCAATTATATTAATGCGCGATTTCAGTAAATCATTTACTTCGAGTCTGCTGCTCTAAATGTCTGCTAAGTTTTGATCTTATTTCAATTACTTCATCCGTGTGGCATTTTTCCCATTAGTACTTTACAACTTGCAGATCATTGGCATAAGATTAATCGATTGCAATTTTTCTTTTATCTCTTCATTTATGTATGTGTTGATATTCTCACATTGAAGTAAAAGAAGAAATTTTCACAACAAATCTATTTGGATTTATGCTTTCAGAAAGACATGTGAATATTTATTAAGTTGTTGTCTAAATAATAATAAAATTTAAGTGAAAAAAAATTCCTTTAAAATAAAAAAAAAACCAGACCTAATTTTTTAAAATTATTTTTAAATAGAAAAAAGGCCCTTATTTTTTTAAAACAAAAAAAATTCTCGGTGATTATAAATTTTAATACTCGCATTATTCATTAATGCTTCATAACTGAATTTAAACTAAAATGCTCATCAGAATATTATTAAACTTTTGTTAGTTTTTTTTTATTTTCAAGTTCTATATTTTGCTGTTGTCCATCGAATCTTGAATACTGCAGAATATTTGTGACCCTTATTACAACAATAAAATCGAAATTCTTGAAAAGGTGCAAAATATGTGTTAAGTTACTTGTTTTATAGAGGGGAAAAACTTTTTTTTTGGAGGGGA
>BMAO01026746.1:0-26705 GCA_019973975.1 Trichonephila clavata
GGACCGCGTTTCGAAAGACTTAACGCGTTCGTCAGCTGCTCTTTACACAGTAGGTCTTATGATTAACGTCACACTCTAAGGCTACTGACGTTTGGGAAAATTGATGGGTAGCGTGAGAGTTAAGAAATTAAATAATTCATTCAATTCACCCACAGCTATTCATTACTTTTGGTTCAGTTGGTTACAAGTTGTTCAAATTACTGCTATGTCCATTCTACAGAATATCTTATTAGTGAAGGAGGAGGCAAACACAACCGTTCTTTCCAGTGTTTCAAAGAGGACTGTCTTTTCACTCAGTTGGGATGGGGGCGATCGCCTCTTTCACCTCGAATCACGCGCCAGCTCGCAGATGGAGTGGTGTTTTTCTCATGAACATCGGTGGTCGGGGCGATGTCAGATGAAAAGACCCAGCAATATTTTTGGGGGTACACGTGGGGATATAAACTGTGTAATGCTATCTGCACAAAGAAGCCAATTTTTCAGCTGCTTCACGCGAGAACGGTACAAGTTGAAGCAACTCAAGAGCTATTGGTGACGGACCTCGTAATTTTGAACTACGGTGATGAGGACGACACTTAAGCTTGCACATTCTCACCAAACTACTACACCACAGCAACGATAGATTTTATGTGCATTAGCCCCATTGCAAGGTGGGTCTTCAGTGGCACAAGGACTCGAACTCATGACTCGCTGGTTTCGAGTTTATGACCAAGACCACTTGGCTATCGCGTCCATTACAACCAAGAGAAGAGATTTGGTTATCAGTGGCGTAACATAAATCCCCGCGACCCCCGCATCGTGGGGCTCTATGATTCTAGGGGGCCCAAAGTCTATATTATGTTATTGTATTCCACCAAGTAATTCCTTTGTGAGATTTGACTTGGGGTCCAAAACCTGACTATGCAGGGGGGCCCTAATATTTTCAGTTACGCCACTGTTGGTTATACAATGCTTAATACAGAATTCTTGAAATGGTCTGATTTTTTAAATATATTTATTATTTGTTCTTATTTTAAAAAATGTTAAGAAGATTATGGACTATAAATAAAATAATATTTTTAATATTTATATAGTGACCGTGAAATTTAGAAAAAAATGCGATAAAAGTTTATTACAAATTAAGCGTTAGTTTTTTATTAAACGCAAATTTGTTCAAAAGATAATCATAACTCTTTCAATTATATAGTATATTTTTTCACCAATCTTTCTTTCTTGCTTGAATTGCTTCTTCCTGAATTAAAATTTAAAATAATATCTTCGTATAATTTCTACTTACTTTAAATAAACAAATTAACTCTTGGGTTTGGAATTAAGTCATTATAAACAAATGAATTGCGCTTATATATATACAGATATACTATAATATTATTTTTAGTTACGAACTTTTTAAATAAATAATCAACGTAACCAGAAACTAAGTGTGAAATATTTTTTTATAAAAAGTAAGAAACATATAGTTTTTGAGAAATGCGGGTATGAAACAAAATTTGAATATAGCAGGAGATATATTTTTAATAAAAATAAATGAATGAAATCTAAATTACTTTGAGAACAATGAATAGAGAATCTAAATTAGGATCCACGAAAAATATGAAAGAATACCATAGGATAATTCAAAAACAGTTCAATTTGAATAATTTTTGTAAATGACGAATATCTGTTTACAATAAAATTTTCAATAAAAAATGCTTCCATAAATTTTACTATTTTTGTAATCTTTTAACATTTCTGCCAGTATCTAAAAAGTAATGCGAGACTGGTATAATCAATTTGCGTACAGTAATTTAGCCTTAAATGAGTTTTTTTTTAATAAACAATGACATTCTATTAAAAATTCCATTTTAATTGCTTTTTTATAACTTCTTTAAAGGATATCACTTTGAAGCAGAATAAGCAGTTTTAATTACAAAACAAAACTATGTGGAGCTTTTGAACTAAATTTTAAACTGCGAAACTAGTTCTGTAATGTGAACGAACCGAAGAATTGATTACAGAAACGTAATTTTTACCCTTTATTGTATTAAATTAACTTTACTTATTTATTTTTTTAAAAAAAATTGTTAGTTATTTTTGTTACAATGGGTACAATCACCACGTTTTCACCATTTCAAATTGAATTTGCTTGTTTATGATGAATTTCTTTTAGTATAATGAGAATATAATTTAATAGAAACTCTCAATTGCAATGTTGTAGGTAATTTCTAAGTTTTTTTTAGAATTAAAAAAAAACATTGTCCAAAATGATTTTATATTTCAGATGATTTTCTCAGAAAGAAATAATTCTTTTGATATTACATATGAAGCATTAGAATTTTTCTTCAAGTAAAACTGAATTGAAACGCTCTTTTAAAACAGTTTTTTACATACATATAAAATACCAAAATAATGTTCCAATTTTCTTCGAAAATGAATACGATGTTCTTATTTGTAAGCGAAATGTCCAAAATCACGATTTTTGATTTCTAAATCGTTAAAAAGTTAAACTTCCTATCTTACTAATTTTTAAATATCCGCATTCCTGAGTAAGCTAAACTAAAATATTTATTTTTTGAAATCTCTTTTTTAAAAATTTTTAAAACCTGACAATCTTGTAAAAAAATTGTGCGTTTGTTCATTATACACCTTCGAATACAATCGTGGGTTGCAGTAACGAAATTTACTTTCCTTGAGTAACAAAAATAAAATGAAATCACGCCAGAAATGTTTCAAAAATAATTTTTAGTATAATGAGAATATAGTTTAGAAAAATTCAATTTTACAAAGTTCTAATCAAAATTTACGTTTATTTTAGAGAAAAAGAAAAATCAACAGACCGTTGATTTTTCTAGTTTGATTTAGGTAAAATAACTGTGTATCGCAGACGATTTTTTTATTTAAAAAAAAATTCTTTTCGTATTATAAAGTATTGCAATTCTGATTTAGTCAGACTGAACTGAAAAGCTCTATTTTTGCAGTTTCATGCATATAAAAATCGCCGAAATATTGTTCTAATTTTCTTAGAAAATGAGTACACAATACTCTTAATCATTTTCAAAATGTCCCAACTCATAATTTTTGATTTCGAAATCATGAAAATATTAAACCTCTATATTAATATTTTTTAAATATTCGAATTTCGTGCGTAAACAAAAATAAAGCATTCATTTTTTAAAAAAATTTTAAACTTGTTAATCTTGTAAAAAATTCGTGCGTTTGTCAATGTTTCAAGCTATTATTTCAGAAAAAAAAAAGTTTTTTTTTTCAATTTGAACTATACAATTCTCTTTAAGTCTAACCGAACTGAAAAGTTGTTATTATCAGTTTCATGCATATAAATCATCAAAATAATGTTCCAGTTTTCCTTTTAAATGAATACGATATTCTAAATTATTATTGAATTGTCTAAAATCATGATTTCTGATTTCGAAACCGCTAACTTTTTTAGCACGAATAAAAGAATGCCCTAAAAATATTCGCATTTCGTGTGAGAACAAAGAAGACAAATCTTTTTTTTTTAAAACTTGTTATCTTGAAAGAAATCCGTGCGTTTGTTAATTATAAATTTCTTCGAACAATCGTGAGGTACTGTAACGAAATTTACTTTCGTTGAGTAATAAAAGTGAAGTGAAATCACGTAAGAAATTTTTCATAAATAATGATGAAGTTTCTAACATCCAAGAAAGCACGAATCATTCATTTTCATTACATTTCGGTTTATGAAAAAAAAATATGTTGGTTATTTCTTTTCTCTTTTTATTCTATACCTCGTTTAAAACATTATGTATGACTGGTCGATGAGATATTAGATAAATATATGAACTGTACATCAGGATAAAATTAACACAGTTACATTTTGTTTCTGACATTTGATAAAGTACAGCGGATTAATTATTATTATATATCTTAAGCCTTATTCAAAACTAAGAACAAAGACCCAGCAGTCATCTATCATCACTGTATGCAATAAAGCGAGGATTTACTTCGTAATCGCAGCTGATTGAGAAGGGTTTTAATGCCATAATAAAATCCAGCAAGATTGTCCACCTTATCACTTCCGAAATCACTTCAACGCGCGCCCCCGTCGCCAACAATCATCGCCAAGGTTGCCAATCGAATAACGAAACCGAAACACTCGAAAGCGAACAGAACAAAACAGGAAAAAGTGTTCGTAGCGCTCGGTTCAAATACGACTTCGCTTAGGAATGGATACTCACATGGCGGGAAGTTTCATTCGGGGCGGTCAGTGAAAGAAAAAAACGAAAATTGTTCTAAAATTTTATTATTCCTCTGGAAATGACATGATACTTTTTCTTCCATGAGTTCCAAACAGCACTTGGCGGATTCTAAACAGAAGCACGTGCTGATCAGTAGGAACTGTATCGCTTTGGTCTTGCAGAAGATTCATACAGATGGTGGAAAACAAGAAGATGGGCATTCGATTTTTGCGGATTTTCTGCAGCAGAATTCTATGTGTTTTTGGAACGCGTGTTTGACCAGGAGTGTGGCCAGCCTAGAATACCGGGGCTGTCTAGTGCCCAGCACGCTCCTCATTTCGGGGACCGAATTCGCCTTGGAAGTGGTGCGGTCGGCATGGGCGCGCAGAGTACTTCGACCCCCCAAAGGATATGCTGTTGGCAGACTGGGTAAGTTTCTTTTTTTTTTTAAGTTTATGAAAGGCAATTTTTTTCCCTTTCTCGGATATTTTTTCGCATAAATAAATAAAATTAAAGGTATGAGAGGCCAATGGATTACGTGTTTTGAGTCCGAATCCTTCAGAGAGAGGATCATTAAGAATGACGATTCTTAATTTTTTTGGACGTTTTTTTCATTTGAACAATCTTTTCAGGTAGAGCAGTGGAAATTGTTGAACGCAATGCCCTAGTTTAAATGTAGCGACTGGCTCAAATGACGAATTTTCAGCTGATAATATTGTGATGCCAATCAAAGCAATGTAAATATGTTTAAAAAATCATCACACACTGTAGAAAGATATTTTGTTAATTCTTGATTCCATGTAGAGAGAATGACACAAACAAATATGAAAATTTAATTCTTGGGTGCAAAAAAAGTTTGGACTTTAGAAATGGATATAGTCCGTGCAGTTAATATATTTCCTGGTGATAATTGTTTCGATTGAACAAAGCTTTATTATTTTCTTAAGTCTATAAATGTAGCAACTTTCAGGAGAACTGATTTTAAATTATGATTTGCAAAAATACTTATGTCAAACAGGATTTTAAAAAAAGTACACACAACATATTCTTTTATTTCTTCCAATGTGTGCACCCCCCCCCCCCCTTGGAATTGTCAATATACGTGCTTCCAAATTTGTAAAATAGATTTATATTTTTAATAAAATTGGTATTTCTATAAAGAAGGAGTTTTTTTAGTAATACGTGTGAAATTTTCTTCTCAATACCTTTCAGGGAACAATTTCTTTTCAAAATTACTTGCTTATTGTGTAGAATACAAAATATATGTATAGTTTTCGTATTGTTTCATATTAGGGGAGGGATATCTGTATTAAAAATTATTTTAAGTAAAATAGCGAAATGGAAATAAAGATTTATATGTTTGAAGATAGAAAAATACAATTACTAAAATGTCGAGACTTAAAAGCTCTCCAGTTGACGTGGTGAGGAAGTTTAGAGAGTGAGGTGTCAGCTCAGATGTCATCCTATTTCCTTGATTGAGGTTCAGAATTTCGAGGTTTATCATCAAGAGACCCTTTATGAAGTTCATGAAGCCAGTAACAAATCAAATCAAAGCAATTACTAAAAATCATTATTACCACCTCAACAGCTGATTCTCCTTTCTCTAATGTTAATTCTTCAAAAATGAAATTATTCTTTTTTCTAAAAAACGTTCCAAACACTCTTGTCAAGTCAAAGAAAACATTTTATACAAATCCATACATATTTGAATTAGTATATTTTTTCATGTTTTTAATAAACAAAAGTGTAAGGGGCAATTTAAAATAGTTAGATATATGTATAATAGCTGATTTACTTTTAAGTAATAATTCTTCGGACAAGCAATCGCCATTTTAAAATGATCACCAAAACCTTTCGAAGTAAATCAATTTCATTTTTATTAGTTTACGTAGGCATTATCCGAATTATACTTGTATGATTTGCTAATTCTCTCTCGCTCTCAATTTGTATTTTTTTTTGTCTATTGTAAATACATACCTGATAAAAAAACGCAGGTGACGAGGACGACACCTACACCGGTAACCTCTCCGAATTTTCACACTACGGAAACGAGATTTCACACACACACACACACACACACACCACACACACACACACCACACACACACACACACACACACACACACACACCACACACACCACACACACACACACACACACACACACACACACACAATCAACGAGCCCCCCCCCCTCCTTGTCGGCTCGGTGACTTAGAAGTAGTGTTAAGGTAACGTCAACAACCTTATTCGCTTTGTAAGCCTAAGGTTGCGGGTTCGATTCCGTCGGAAGTCGATAGATTTTCTGGATGTAAAAATCATAGGCATGCATGTCATATGATTATGCGACATGTAAATCATCCCTTGAGTATCAATTTGGTTCTGGTACTCCAGGCAAAAATAAATTATGAAAATTTTTTGCATCCGACGTGAACTTGAATTAGAAATTAATTCAGGCATCAAAATTTGGTAGCGAGAACCGCCACTAGGTGGTGCCACCATGAAATGGCCCTCGTATTTGGGGATTTGCCGTGAATGCAAATGCTTAATTGGCAATATGCGGTCCATCAGGGGAAAAAAGACCATCCCCTTTGGTGGGCCCCCAGTAAAATTGTCAAACGTTGACCGGTCCGCGGAGATAAAAAAGATTGGGAAGCATTGCAATAGTCTACTGCGGCCATTTCTCGTGTTTTATGAAAATGATCACACACAATTTAATATGTTACAAATTGAAAGAACAACCAGTTCAGTTTATTTACACAACATATTTGGAAAATTTCTCCTTAGATTTCATGATTTTTGATAATGTTTATAATTATAGTAATCAATGTAAGGTTACTTAAAACTTTAAATTTCATTTCTACTTGCATCATCTATAATGCGCATCGGTTCTGACCGAATTTTATATTGAATGTAACATGTAAAAAATAATAAAAGTCGCGTGGTTAAACACATAAAATATTATTATTGTCGACTGCTTACACGCACCTGAAAATAAAACTAGCAATTCTATTTCTAAAGTACGAATGGAAAATAAGTGTACAAAAAATATTATACGGAAGAATATTTGAAAGTTTATATATTTTTTACCAATCAGACATGTGTTTAGTCTAAATTGTCAGACAAGTAAAGGTTAAAAATTTTAATGTAGATCATAGTTCTGTAATTTTTATATTGCGCAAGTAGGTTGCCTGTGAATTGAGACTAAATTTATTATGAATAAACTACGAAAATTGCAAACTACTAGAATGTAGTATTATTAAAATCCAATGAATTCAAGTCTTAAATAATTGTATAATAATTTAAGTTACAGCTGTGAATTATATAACAGAAAAAATAATTGCTAGGGTGGAAATATAGGTATACTTATGTTTCGTAAGCGGTTGTTTGATTTTTTTCATTTCTGTCGTAGGAATAGATATTGAAATGAAATCCCTACAAAAAATTCAATTTTGTGCAATAATATTTAACTCATATCTCTTCGGATGGAAATGCTATTCATCTCTTCTTGGATAAAAAGACCAAAATATAGAGTACTATTATTGACTATGTTTGTAATTTTTGCTGCCAAATCCTGTTTTGAGCTGCAGATATACATTATTCACTTTTAAATCGTCTTTGATTCAGAATTTAAAAAAACAAAATATTATTACTTTGCAGAAACAACTGCAGTTTTAGATATAGATGTTATAAAGCTCTTACATAAAAAAATACATAAAATCTCTCGTTTTATTGCGTTGTAAATGTACAAGCAATTGAAGTGTTTTTCGTCTTTCAACCTGATTCACTTTTGGGATTTTATTTATACTAATCCAATATGAAAATAATTGTATTTAAAAATAGAAAACAATACAATATGGTATTATAATTGTATTCAATGTATACAGCCAAAAGTATTTCAAAAGCATGCTTAGGTTTTCTACATTAGAACCTCTATAAATGAATTTATCATGGGTATGGAACACAATTTGTATTATTTATGTGAATTTTTGAAATATCATATGATAAATAAGTACATACTAAAAATGTGCGCATGTATATCACTCAAAATTAGACATTGTGGCTTTTTCATATTTGTGTTTAATCTCATTCTTTTTTTTTCAAAATAGAAGCAAATTTTTATGTTGGTCTCTCTCTCTCTCTCTTTCTTATTCTTACTTAAAAGTATTAAAAGTCATTCAATGACTTTCTCATTTAACATACAATGATGTTTTTCTCAAAGCAAATGACTTGAACCGTAATTTGTTGAAATATACAATATTTAATTAAATTTAAGTTTTTTTTATATGTTTATGATCTTAAGTAATTCAGTTTTGATTTTTTTTAAATTGCTCAATGTTTTTGAGTTACTATAAAAAATCCCTACTAATTAAAAAAAGCTTAAGAAATATTCAATTCATGACAAACAATATGGATATTTGGCGTAATACTAACATATTCCAATATTGAAATCCTGAAAAAGTATTTTTGTTAAAAAACACAGTAAAAAAATATTAGGGAACAAAATTCACACACCTTCAAGTGTATGATGTATCCAATTATTCAAATAAAGAAGGTTGATGTATTAGTGAATTATGCCATGAGTTCGAGTCCTAATACTACTGAAGATCCTCCCCCCTTCTGTGTCAAAGGGCTGAGGCACGTTAAATCTGTTGAGGTTGAAAGTCCTCACTTTGGTGTGGTATCAGGGGCGTAGCTACCATCGTATCAATGATACGGGGCCCCAACTGTAGTCCGCTAACATGACTCATACCTAAAACAGGGTCCCGAAAGATTTTTGATTAAGGCCCACTCAGAACTAGCTTCACCAGTGTGTGGTATGGAAGTTCAGAGAAGGTGTGTGTGCCAGTTCAGGTGTGGTCCTCGTCACTTGACCGTAGCTCAGAATTATGAGGTCCGTCGCCCATACCTCTTGTGTTGCTTTTAGTGTGTCGTAAATAAACTTCTCATTCATATTAGTGAATTAATACTATAATGGCAGTATAAGTAACCAATATTCAGTATAATAAGTTACAGAGCTGGTCAATAAGGTATTTTAATATATTTTGAATATATTGTGTGTGTTACATACCAGGTCTATGAAAACAGAATTATTTTGGAGACATTTAGTTATTCTGTATTTGTATTTAAAATTTTAAAATTATTGTGATAAAATATACTGAAAAGAAGGCAAAATATTATTCATTTCTAAAATGATAGCTTTTTTTTGCATTAAATTTTCAGAACTTTTTAAGCTTCTAAGCAAATGCAATTTTGTTTTCGAATTTTTTTCATTTTGTAATGTATTCTAAAAACCTTGAATTGTTTCAACGTATTCACTCACTTTTATCGTATAACCTCATTCATGGGGTAAAATCAAAACCATCATGTTTCCTCTGTCGCCAAAGATTACGATCAAGAATGGGCATTCGAATACACATTTACGTTCATTAATTCTCACTCGAAAAACCTTGACCAAACGATTTCTCCATTCATCGATTCACTTCTTCGAAAACAAAAAGGAAATAAAAACATACATTTATTCTTCTAGCGCGCGCAAAGTTTTCAAGCCATACCTGTGTCTCACTGTACTGAACAATGTGTCAGTGAAAAAAAAGAGAAAAAAAGAATACTCAAAAAATTTTCTCTATTCGAAAGCCGAAGCGCGTGAAAGCAGTTTTGAGGAACAATGCCGGTGCAGCCGACTCGAGATGATTTAGGGAAGGCATTTCGCCAACTGGGGACATTTCTACATCGCGAAAGGTGGTGGATTTCTTTCATTTTAATGAAAGCAAAATGCCCTATAAACCTATTCTACGTGCCCTTTAACTACGAAACAAATCTTTTCGCACAGCTTTGGTTTTTGGCGGAAAGAAAAAAATGTAATGCCACGTATCGTGAGAAATGATGATGAAATGTTCCATTTTGCTGGTAAGAAACGACTTTTGATAGAAGTTTTGCATTCACAGTATAAAAATGTAGATCGTAGAAGCTCGTGAATTATTCAGTTCTCTTGTGATTTATTTTGACCGGTTGTTTGGAATGAATTATAACAAATTCATCAAAAAGAAGTCCATTTTGCAAGACGATTTGCTGCAAAAAGTTCGTTGAGTCAAGCTGTTTCTTGGATCAGTTCCAGGATTCGAATGAAACCATACTCTACAAAGCTGATTAAGACACATATATATTAATTTAAATTTAAACAAATATACTATGTGATACTTTAGATTAGTTGTCTTCAAACTTTGTTTACTCACGAAACCCTTGAAACTATAAGGTGTTTCTGGTGGAACCCCATCCAAAAAATAAAAAAGCCTTAGAAAAATATATTTTAAAATAATATTTAAAACAGATCAACATGGTAAAAGTACTTTTAGTAGGCAATTAAATAAAATACAGTATTTTTATTAAAATTTTTTAACATAATATTTAGGAAATTTACTCATGAACCCGTGCTTCAGGGGCCATCTACTATTGCATCATGTTTAGTAACTGGGATATGTGGTTGTATTTTTTTACAGAAACTGTTAATGTCTGGGTTTATGGCGGATATCTGTAGTTGAATTGCTTCTATATTTTTTTTTGTTGCCCCATACGTTGAGAAGTATTTTAAACTAAAATACATTGTTCAGATGGTATTAAAAGATTTATAACTGTGTGAGAAACTTCTGCGTATTCTTCAAAATTGTAACCTAAAATTTAGGAGCCTTTTCCTGCTTCAATTTAGACTTTAACTTTGAATCTGTTGATATGTCGATAATTGTTCCGTCTCCTTCATTGAAAAGTTTTCAGATTTATCCATTCATGCTTGAAGCACGGGATTTTTAAGCAAAATGTTTTTAAAAATTCATTTTTTTATAGAATTAAAAAATTTTTTTACTAAAATTTTGGCGCTTTGATTGAACAAAAAGTGATCACTCGTGTGGAACCTCTGTCGAAGTACCAGAGAACCCAGGTTGAAGACCTCTGCTTTAGATGATATCTTTCTAAAGAAACTGTATTCTCAGACTCAGAGAAGTATAGTAAAATTCTTCTTCTTAAAATAAGCAGAAATCTCCATAAAACTAAAAAATAAATGCAAACTGCAACTAAATAAATTTGTGTAATAAAATTTATTCCTTAGTAAAATTCTTACAAATATTATTTTTAATTTAGCGTAACAAGAAGTGCTGCAACACAGAAAGTCGTTCGCACCTTATGAAAACGAATTTGTATTTCATTTTCTAGTTTGCATTTTGAGATAAAACTGTGGCAACTTCAGAATAATCGCCTGCTAATGTTTTCTTTTAAATAGAATGGAAAATAAAAGATTTATTTTAAAAATGGCATCTAAAATTGACAGATGGTTCAAAGGTTACGTAACTGCGCTTTCCGAGAAGAGATATACGTATCAACAAATTATAAAGCGGTGTAAAAATCTCGGTTATATTGCATTCCAATTGAAGGTACATATATTAAATTTGAAAGGGAGAAAGAGCGTCTTAGCAGAAAGTAAAAATGAAAATATGACCACGAAACTTCATCCTAAGACAGTTCAAACACAGGCAACTATCAAGAAAGTGAAGTCTCTGATCCTAAAAGAAAATCCGTCGACTCAAAGATTAATTGCTTCGAAACTAGGAATGTCTTCCGGCACTGTATTTAAAATCATTCATAAAGATTTGAAGATTTGACGTTAAAAAAGATGCTTAAACCTAAAGTTCGTCTCCTTTTTTAAAGCATGTTAAAAGGAAAGCAAATTGTAGAAAATTATATAAAAAAGGGGAAATTTGTGGTAACACTGGATGAGATATGGGTATATTTAAGTGACTGTAGTAACACAAGATCAATTTCTATTGCTCAACTGATGGGAATGACCGTACCAAAAATGGCTTCGCCAGTGTGCAGTCAAGTTGCGAAAATTATTCATGATACTTGCAGGATTTTCTAGCAACGGCAAATTAAAAATCAAAATTAATTCACTCTACTATCAGTT
Source organism: Trichonephila clavata (assembly GCA_019973975.1). Lineage (NCBI taxonomy): Eukaryota > Metazoa > Arthropoda > Arachnida > Araneae > Nephilidae > Trichonephila > Trichonephila clavata. Next base: position 12,147 of record BMAO01026746.1, read on the forward strand.
GAACATTTTAGAACCGATTTTTGAAGAAGAAATTCCAATTTTATATGGAAAAGACATTAATAAAGTTGAGCTTCATATGGACAAAGCCTCTAGTCACACGTCTAAGTCAACTGCAGCTTATTTAGCAAAAATAAGAATCTGGTACAAAGTGTATCCCATTTGATAAAATACGTATAAAATCATTATAGCGCTTCTGCAATGAATTTTTGTGCTTTCGGTATATTAAAACACGCCTTGGGAAAACGGCATCCAAGAACAATGAACGGTCTTTGGGAAAACGATACAAGAGAAATGGAGTAAAATTTGCACGACAATACTAAGAAAAAGTTTACTTTAATGAAAAATTCAGGCTGGAGCTATTGTCATAAATCATGGCTTATCAGATAGAAACAAACTGTCACAAAAAATAGGATATTTATTGATAAAAATTAACTATCAAAATCGTTCCCATAAAGTGCAAACGACCATTTGTACAACCCGTTTCCAGCATATATTTAGCTGATCCATATATTCTTTAATCTCTCATTTATATCTGAAATGAATATTACGTATTAAAATCAGAAGATTCAGTTCATTTCCTATTTTACTCATTTCCGTAAAGTAGTTTTGGGGTATGAACTTAGGTTTGTAAAAGAAGTAGAATCGACAGAGTGTAGTAAAATTATTTTAATTAAACCTCCAAAAATAAGAGTGAACTTCATCATGTCCTATAAAAATGGATTCAATGTGTCTACGTTTTTCTATTAGTTAGCCGTATTATCGTTTCAGTAAGTTGTAAATATTTAATTATTTTAGTAATTTAAACAAGTTAGGGAACTCTTAGTTTATTTTTAAAACTCTGTTTGCTGCGTGGAAAAGAAATAATTCTATGAATTAAAATTGGCTGGTGCTCTATCCTACGTTCTTTTACAAATTTTGACAATAATCTTTATTTTATTTACACAAAAGTATGCTGATGCATTCCATGATAACAAATGTAATATAATGATGTTAACCGAATGAAAACCGAAAATAAATGCTCGTAAATATGAAAAAAAAAACTACAGTTAAAGGTGTTGCACATGTTAAAAAAGTTAGTTTTTGAAGATATTTTACGAAAAGTTAGTTATGACTTTCTTATTATATTTGGAAAACAAATCTTCCCTTTTTGACGAAATTCCCTAGTATAAAAAAACAGAAGGTCGTTCACACTTTATGGAAGCGATTTTGACACTCAATTTTTATCAATAAATACCTTATATTTTAAGGAAATTTGCTTCTATCTGATAGCCATGATTCTTGACAATAGCTCTAGATCGAAGTTTTCATGAACGTAATCTTTTCTTAGTAATGGCATGCAAATGTTACTCCATTCCTCTTGAACCGTTTTCCAAAGACCGTTCATTGTTCCTGGATGCCGTTTTCATAAGGCTCGTTTTAATAAACCGAAATCACAAAAGTCCATTGCAGAAGCTTTATAACGATTTTAAACGGGACACACTTTGTTCCTGTTCCTGATTCTTTTTTTGCTAAATAAGCTACAGTTGACTTAGACGTGTGACTAGAGGCTTTGTCCATATGAAGCTCAACTTTATCAATGTCCTTTCCATATGAAATTGAAATTTCTTCTTCAAAAATTGGTTTTAAAATATTCAACTGATAGTAGAGTGAATTAACTTTGACATTAAGACTTTAAGAACTTAAGACTTTTTTGATTTTTAATTTGCCGTTGTTAGAAAATCATGCAACTATCATGAATACCTCTCGGAACTTGACTGCACATTGACGAAGCCATTTGGTACGGTCGTTCCCGTCAGTTGAGCAACAGAAAATTGATCTCATGTTACTACAGTCACTTAAATATACCGATATCTCATCGAGTGTTACCACAAATTTCCATTTCCAGCAATTAGGTGTTTTTTACATAATTTTCTACAATTTGCATTTCTTTCAGCAATGTGTTTTAAAAAAGGAGACGTACTTAAGGTTTAAACATCTCTTTTAACTTTAAATCCTTACAACTGATTTAAATTGCAGCTCCGGAAGACATTCCTAGATTCGATGCAATGAAGTGTTGAGTGGAGGAATTTTCTTTTAGAATCAGGGACTTCACTTTCTTGATAGTTGCCTGCATTTGAACTGTCTTAGGATGAAGTTCCGTGGTCATGTTTTCATTTTTACTTTTTGTTAAGACGTTTTCTCCCTTTCAAATTTAGTATATTTAAATACCTTCAATTGAAATGCAATATAACCGAGGATTTTACACCGCTTTATAATTAGTTGATACGTATATCTCTTCTCGGAAAGCGCAGTTACGTAACCTTCGAACCATCTATTAATTTTAGGAGCCATTTTAAAATAAATTTATTATTTTACATTCCATTTAAAAGAAAACATCGGCAGACAATTATTTTGAACTTGCCACAGTTTTACCTCAAAATGCAAAAGAGAAAAGGAATTACAAAATCGTTTCCAATAAGTGTGAACGATTTGCTGTACAACATATTTTATCGTACCCTATTAAAAGGGAAGTGGTTGCTTTGAGAAGTAATTTAAAATGTAATGAACATCTTTAAAAAAGACACTGTTAGAACTAGTCCAAAATAATCTAATTTTGTTTTCGTTCTGCAGTGTCAAATTTAAACCCTTGAGTTCTTGCAACAAATTCTCATCCAAAGAGAGAATTACACATATGGCCAGAGATCGTGCAGGAATTCCCTAGACCAACTCCCCATTTTCCAAACTGAGCATCCCCACGAAATCCCTACAAAGAACGACCATAAATCTCACACGAAATCGTTTGTCGTCGTCTCCCCTCCTCCCTCCATTTCAGGGGAATCAGACGGCAACCATTATTTTTTTGTGAGACAAGAAGTTTAAAAATATTTGGGAGGGAGTCTCGTTTCAGCTAGCTTGTTCGAGGCGTTTTAGCTGATCTATCATGTTTTTATTTTCAATGAGTGTAGCAAATATTGTTGGTATTGACTGGAGAATGATCCAATTATTTTGGCTCAGTTATTGACTAAAATATTGCTCCAATGCAGAATTATAAAATCCTAAAATATTTCAGAGGCTTTTGACGAAGCAGTTGATGATTTGCTGCTTGAATATATGTTATTTTATTAGAGAAAAATTCTGAAAACTATTATATTTGATCTTAAAATAACTGAACAAAATTATTTTTCTACGCTAATTTTATAACGAATATACCTAGTTTTAAAACAATGAGCGCCAAATCGTTGATCGCGAGCTACTAGTAGCTCGCGAGGATATTCTCGATAGATCGCGTTATCATTCCTGTAGGTATTTTAAAGAGATTGATCCTGATAAGTTTTCTACTTGTGTCATGGGGCATTTTTATTTCCATGGATACTGCTTAAATGTAGAGTTGGTGCTGATTGATTTTCAAAATTAATTATGTATAAAATCGCTTTCTTCAACCTCTGAAATTATTTGGCCTCTTGTTCCTAAAGAAAAATACTAATTTTAGTCCAGGTTTGTCTCAAAGTGAAGGTTCAAAGTGTCTCAAAATGATTGTTCAGTTCTACATCAGTGCCGACTTCTTGGGCAAGCGCCCAGGGGCCCGGGGCCGGGAAAGGCACGGATGAGCTGAACATAACCAGATTTTCTGCTTATAAATTTCGATCCACCTAGGTCAAGGGGATCTGTAGATCTTCTGTGCCCAGGGCTCGAAATGAGCTGAAATCGGCACAGTTCTACATACAGTAAAATACGTTTAACGTGAAAACTCTTGACAAACAACGGTTAACATGAAATAATGCAACGGTGTGGATAAACTATTATGTATTTTCATACATTTTTCTCTTAACACGAAACGAAAATCGTTTAATACAAAAAGATTTCCTTTCTAGTGAAGGAGGATATCAGACTGGGCTGACACTTAATGGAATTTATGAGAAATTGTCCGTATTATTGGACTGTTCAACTGTATCATCGGAAGAATTCGTTCCAATAGGTTATGAAAATATGTATATAGCCCCAATTATTGCAGACAAAGAGTTTTTGGAGTTTGATCAAAGCTCAAAAAATATAATTAATGCAGTTTCCGACGACGAAAATGAAATGAATAATGCAGCACCTGTTCCCGCATTATCCCAAATGAGGAACATCATGAAGAGTATGCGCAGTTATATTTAGCCGCACATTTCAGTGGTGAAATGAATAACAGAATGGATGGCATAGAACATTTTGTTGTCAATTTGATGCTAAAAAACAATACAAAAGAAAACACCAGATAATTTTCCAAAAATTCAGTAAATGTTTTATTTTTCAAAAAACTTGAAAAAATGTGGTATTAAATTTCATTAAGGTATTGTGAATGTTTTTATTTCATTCACTTTCATTAAATACAAGGATATATACATATCTATGTAAATAATATAAACTCTTAATAAATTTAATCTAGTTGAATTTTTTTTTGTGATATTTTTAACACGAACAAATATTTCAGTCCCCTCAGCTTCATGTTAAACGATTTTCATTGTATCTGTGTGAGATTTTTTTTCCAGTATGAAATTTATTAAAATTAAGCACAAAAACACAGACTCACTAATGAATACTAGGACAATCGTATTCAAATGAGAGCTCTAACTAACTATTCTCCCAACATTAACAAACTTGTCGATGACGGAAAAAAAAAGAGTCCGTTTTTATTAAAATTAAAAAGTCTGACAAAAAAATCTGTTCTTACATTTGTTATTTATTACTAACTGCTTTTTTTTCTATTTATTTCTCTTGTAAAATTAAATTTCAGTTTCTTTTTATGTACAGTTAAATTAAAAATGATTTCAAATTTACTAGAAATGAAGTTTATGGGCAATAAACAAATGTAAGATTTTTTTAAAAGTTGGTTGTTCGTTTGGTAATAGCTCACAGAGTAGGATTTAAAAATGTTACGGCAGCTCAAAAATTTCATAAGTTTGGCAATCACTGGTTTCGAATTTGTAAGCGATATTCGAAAAACTATCTTGAATAAAAATGTATTATTCGCATCGCAATGCATTAAAAATGTAAGCAATTATTAAACTAAAAAAATTAACTTAATTAATAGTTTTATTTTGAAAACTTATTAGTGTTTTTATTTATTTGAAGCTTTTAGAATAAAAGATTAAATTTTGAGATCCCTTGGGAAAAAAACTAAGAAAGCTCGTCTGATTAATTCTGGATGAATTTTTTTTTTTCAGTTTAATTCTGGGGCAACTTTCTTGAAATTAATTCACTATTTGGCGGTAACCTATATTTATTCCAAATATCACTATAAAATTTTTTTTAATGGTAATACATCCTTTAAACATACATTTTTCATCTTTCATTATCCTAAAAAGGGGATACAATATGGGATACCCAGAATCTATTTAAGATGGGAAGTACCCTTTTCGTCCTATTTTCTCAGCTAATTATACCAAGAGGTTGTTTTTCCCGTCGAAATTTGAGCTCGGCTAAAAAACCTGTTTTACAGACGGTCGATTTTAAAAGCGAACCGATCAACTTTTCTCATGGAAAGTAACGAAAGAAGATGAACGAGTTCACTTAAAATTTTGTTTATGCGTGAAAACGAGTGTTGGATACATTGTCCTACATTGCGGTGAAGACTGCCATCCATTGAAATGGACTCCCAATTTAGGTCGTTAAAGACAACTCTTCAGAAGCAGTTGGGCGTCTCATTTCGAACGAGAATTTATTTTAAAAGTCAACTTTTTCAATAACTTTTAACTTTTTTTATTTGTTACTTTTTTTGAACTAAAAAAATTGTAAAGCTATTGTTTGTGACTGAAACTAGACTTCCGTGCATGGAAGTTAGATTTTAGTTGTTCTACCGGGTTTTGATTTTATTCAGAAAAGAAACTTATAAGTTATTGAATTATTTTTAATGACATCTCATAGTATGTGTTTTATTGGATGTCTAAAAATCATGTATTTATTTCTTTTTAAATCAAAAGTTTTCAACGTTTTGATCTCATAGCACGCCTACAATCTAATTTCCTAGATACATTTAAACAATAACGATGTGATACATGTATATGCGATATAATGATGTGATACATGTGTATGCGATATAACGATGTGATACATGTATGATACATGCAATCAAAATCCTTTATCAGGACCAACAATTTAGCTAAAATAAGCTATAATTTATAACTCAAATGTAGCTAAATATTTAAAAAGACATTGCACTTTATATATATATATATATCATTTAAATGTATCTATTTTTCTGTACATTAATTACATTTGTATATTTTTCTGTATATTGTGATTCAAGATTTAAAGAAACATTTGTGATTGACATATTTTCTAAAACAATTCATTTGCCCTTAGATCGACTTTCTACACCAGTATATTCTGATAACTTTCAATGATTCATAGAGCTATAAATTATTATTATTAGTTATTGTAAAATATCTCTTTGGGGAAATTTACATTTTTATTTACGTTAAACGCTCATCTAACTGCAGAATCTTACCAATAGCTATTTTTTCAATGATATAGTTATATATTTAATTAAAGAATCATTATTTTTATATGAACAATTGCTGATAATTTTATTTGAATGGCTTGTTACTTTTGATCCACATTTATTTTACATGTAGACAACACTCAAAAACACATAACATAAATAGGGACACATGTATAAAGGATGACACAAGATTTAGCGTAAACAAAAATAAACTTGAATTTTCCAGAAAAAAATTCAGTTTATATACAAATTCCAATCGGAAGCTTCAAAAATCATATGACTTCCGTGAAAGGCTCCTCTGATTGGTTGAAATACATCGAATGATGTAGACTATATAACTCCTAATTTAAAAACGTTGAGCGCATAATTTTGAAGTTTTTAAAGTTTCGGTTGAACCCAGTTGGACGGTAAAATAAAAGCTAATTATTTACGCGAAGATCTGGTGGGCTCAGGATCTTTACAAATTAAAAAGCCCCCTAGAGAAAATTAACTTGAATTATTTCACCCCACACACACACTTCTCATTAAAAGTTCAGTAATTGTGCATATAAAAATAAAACTTCTTTAATTAGGGGGAATCAAAACAACACAAACAAAAATTATAATTCACAAACTAAGAATACTTATCTGTTATTTTTAACTCTGGGTGTCTGAATATTATTAACAAACAATATTGTTTCTCAAGAACAGAATATTAGTATGGCTGAGGTTGAGATATATTATTTTTTTCACCATTATTTTGTTTCCCCTCTATTATTATATAAGTAAAGTAATAGAGTGGGAGTTTGATTTCAAAATGAAACGTAACACTCAACATTGGATACTCTGTGTAATTTAATTTAATTTCAAGAAGCTCAACATCAATTATTATGTTCTTATTAATTTGTCTCTCTCTCTGTTGCATTCATTACATATGTTCTAATTCATGAACATTCTGTTGCATTTTATAAAAAGATGCACCGCGGAAGAAAAGGAACAACTTCCGAAATAAAAATTGCTCGAAACATTTCCAATCAATCTCCATTCTTGTTCAAAATATTTCACACGGAGAAAAGAATAACAACTAAACGAAGACGAACTACACGGGGAGATGTAAAATGGGGCTCTCCAAAAAATAGTTCTAAAAAAGAAAAATTCCCTTTCTGACTTCTACTTATTATAATCCCGCCTCATCCATTCTCCCCTAGATACTTTTTTTTTGTATCCGTATGTTTCATAATGCCACCAATAGAGAAGGGATGGGGCAATCCCTCTTCTTTTTTCGCTCTTCCGCATCCCTTCATCCCTCGTGGATCAATACTCCTCACCCCTCAGTCCCAGTGGCACCCGACAAACGGTCTCATCTTCCTCCCCCTTCTCGTTTTCTTATTCCTCCCTTCCTCACTCCTTTAGGTTTCCCCGGAGATTCGGGAAAGGGGAGGGTGGTAGACCTGATCCCCCCCTTATCGTTTGAATTCCGCCCACGCAGTGTCAGAATAGCCCCTCTCCTCATCAGCGAATGAGTCTTCGCTGGTGAGGGTGCAGGTGGTGGAGTGTTTGAGATTGGATTTAATTAGGAGATTAACTTAGTTGTTTTAAAGACCCTCCCCTCCTACATCGATTGGAAGACTTTCATTGGATTATTGGGAAAAGTGTCACAGTGTCGAACACCAGATTCTGATGTTAATCTGATGTTAGTGATTGCTGCGTACACGAAATCAAAAAGGATGTGAACTGTTGAAGTACACTGTATGAGCTAATTTTGTAGATAGAAGAGGTCCTACATACGACAAAGTCGCTGTAAGAACATCACTATTAAGGAAGTAAAACACATACAAATACGGTTTAAAAGTATACCTTCTATCAAAAGCTTCAATAGGATATTTTACCTAGAACATATTTTAAGCATACTGTAGCGATGAATTTATGTAATATGCTTCCTCCTAGAAAATTTGTAAACCTTCCTCTTAGGTTAGATTTTTATTCACATTCCAAAAGATGCTTTGGAAAAATTGTCATATTTGATCTTATCGTCAATCATTTTAATTTAGAAATTTAGAAATGAGAAATTTTTATCGAGTTGAAATGAAACTATCTTGAAAAATTAAATGTTATTCACCCGTAGAATGGTGCTATTTTATAGCTCGTACGTAATTAAGAATATGGAAATTGGCTTAAAACAGGACCAAATTAATGATAATTTTAAGACAATTGTGAAATCATTATGTTTAATATCTTATTTCTGAAACTTTTTTCCTTTTGCTATGTTTCTGAATTAAGGAAACAATTTTTTTTTGCAAAGAATTGCCATTTTCTTTATATTTTTTTAAATTTATTGTTATCATTTAAAAATATTTTATTCAATATTAAATTTGTGAAATATGGCTGAGCATATTCCACGTTTTAACATTTCCATCAGAAGCTGAAATTTCTATTTTATTCATAAATCAAATATATATATATAAATACATACATACACAAATAAAGTAAAGAATTCTTGGAAATTCTAAGCAAAAATGGATTCATTATGCCTGAACTCTTCAAGTTACATGCCCTTCAAAATAATCTCTTTCTGAATTCTTATACTTTTTTCAACATTCATACAATCCAAACACTCAAACTTTAAAACACTCATGGAATTCTTTTAGATGAATGTTTCGTCACATTTCTGAATTTTCAAACATTTCACCATTTCAGTGTCCTTCTTAGCCATGGGAGGAGGTAAAAATCACCAGGAATTAGATCAAGCGAATAAGGTGGCTGTCTAAGTGTAGTAACATTTGTTTTACTAGAAATTTTTCACCAAAAAAAACCTATGCTTAGAGCTTTTTTCGTAAAGCCAAACCCAACTTTGAATTCGTATTCAAAGAATCATGAAAACATTTGAACAGTTTCTGTCCATGGTTCCATGTATGTGTCTTGTGTAATAAACTGTGAACAGGCTCATGCAATAAATTGACTTGAGATGCAACTTCATCGATTGTCAGTCGTCTGTTTGCACAAATGATTTGACGTTTGCTTTTAATACTGTCGACTGTGGTGATGTGGACTCCCGGCCGCTACAAGGATAATCTTCAATGTGTGAAACACTGAGTATTGCTGCTATTTTAAGATAAATACGAATTCAGTTTCACTTTTTCCCATTGCTTTATATTTTAAAATATATATAAATCTTATTTGTTTTATTTGATGGTATATCCCCGTACTTTGTTTCATAATTTTTTCTTTCTCTTAATTCTGTTGTCAAAAACATTTTTCTTGCAATTTCTCTAAATTCAATGTAACATGTTGTTTGACTAAATATTTCAGAAAATTTTCTTATGTGCATGTGGGACAAGAGTAGGAAAATAGCAGCCCCGCGCGCCACGTAAAGAGTTTTTTTTTTGTGGTCCACCAAGAGAGTCAGGAAACCAAATGTAGAGAAAATGTTCTTTATATTTGTGTGTTGACATGTATCTGTGAGCAAATTTTTCTTGTATGAAAATCAACAGGAGTAAATATAGATGCGAATTGGCGGGCATTGATATTTTTTTCAATGGGGCTGCGCATTGGTAATTTAAACCTTTGCAGACCTAGTACATTCCCCAGGAGCTGGTACCACTTTTTTAGCACTGCATCATATAGGCGATTACAGCAAGCAATTTTGACGCCCAGTTTTTTCCACAGAGGAAAGCACCCGAGCTCTTGGCGATGCGAACCAGTACTAGAATATAATTTTACCAAGAGTATCCAAGCTAAACAGACACTCTAGGGATGCCGCATAATCAAACGACATGGCCGCTGTCGATTTTCTGCATCATGAAAATCCACCGACTTGTGCCGGGGTCGAATCCGGAACCTTGGGTGCAGAAGGCCAGCGACAAACCAACCACGCCACCCAGCCGGCAATTGATTTGCAGGCTGTGAGGAGAATTTCAGCAAGCAATCTCACTACTGATTAAAAAAGTGGAAATGTGTATAGTACGACACACTCATTAAACTGATTCTACAATTAAATGTGCGTATATACATCTGGGGATGATATGAAATTAGTACTATGAATGAATTAAATAAATTTGCCACTATTTTATGTAACTAATATTTATTGATTTTTATACGGTACAAATACATTTTCTGAGATGTAAAGTAGCTAATGCATGTAATCATTTTGAAAACACGTGCAGCTCTGTGGTATCCTCTGCTTACCTCAAACCAAAACAATTGCTCACCTCTGGTTATTTGGCGATTCCATCAAAACCAGAATGAATATTTTGAAACTAGAGGATATTGTTCCCTCATATATATCTCCCAGCTTACAAATATTTATATTTAATTTAATGCGTAAGTTAAATTTTTGTGCTAATATATTTTTATTGAATATAATATAATATAATAGATATAAAATTTTCTTTCTCCTTCTATCTAATGAGAATTTAATAGAAAAAGCTCTCTATTAGGGTTCTAATTTCTTTATCAGCAACACATCGTAACTAAAACCTTTAAGAAACAAGATGGAAAAAATATCTTTTTCTACATAAATTAAAAGAAGTACTAAAAAGTATTAAATTTTTTTATGTCTCGAAGCAATAAAAGCCATTAGCTTGTTTTTACCGACATTCTTCTGTTTATAAAATAATTCAATTGTAAGTACCGAAAGGAAACCAGCATAGGTAAAGTGGAGATCAATTTTCCAGAAAGGGTATACGAAAAAGGGATCTTAATTTAATAGAAATAGAGCCGTTGAACTGTTTCCAAAATTTTTTCGTTGATCTGACATTTGATATATAAAAGGCCACCCTCACGTTAACTGGAATTAGATAGCAGCAACTGAGGCTTCTCAATTTGGAGATGGACTCAAAAGTTTTATCTTGTAGTTTTTGGAGTACATTCAAGTCATTTCTCATTTGCTATTGCCATGCATCATCTCGATAAAACCACACAGAGAAGCCTTTTGAATACTTTATTCGATTTAAGCATTATGCTTCCAAATGGGAGCTTATTTATTTATTAAAAAGTTTTGGGGAATACCAATCGTTTGGGTAAATTCTGTGTTCAAGATGAAAATACGTTTGAACGCAAGTATTCTAAATTTTATGTCTCCTTTAATCCAGCGGGTTTAACTTTCGATCACCGTGGACCTCTCTTATGTAACAGCCTGACATCGCGGACTTCGAAAGATTTTGAACACCTCTCCCTGACCTTCAACACATGGCTGAGTGATTTAAAAGTTACTCAATAATACTGAGACCATGAATTAAGTTCTTTATCTCTGTATATGTGTTTTTACTATATTTTTTTAAAAATATTAAGCTTTTTGAAAGTTTTACGTTTAAAATAATAAAAAAGCTGAATTGAACAAAATGCATGTTCTGATAGAGTTTTTTCATTGGAGGCTATTTAGGGATCTAATCTAGGAGGGCACATCTTTCAATTTTTCCAAAAGGTATTTCAAAATTTGCAAAAGAGGAAATCTCTTAACATTAAATGAGAGACCTATACGGTTCCCTTAGAAAAAGGCGATGCGGACCACCAGGGGTCTGCGGACTACAGTTTCAGAAGCACAGCTTCAATCGAATCATATCTGCAGTAATTATGAGTTTGAAGTGGTTGGTAATTTTGCCTACTTGGGCTCAAACATTGGCATTTAAACGACATTGGTGCTGAAATTAAAAAACATATTATTGCTGCTAATCACTGTTTTCATGGTCTAAGAGCTTTCTTAAATTCAAAATTGATTAAAAGACATACAAAAATTACGCCGTATAAAACAATCATCAGACCCGTACTTACCAATGAATCTGAAACTTCGACTAAATCACAGACTGAACAGCTGGCCATTTTTGAGCGAAAAGTTCTTAGATACATCTTTGGTACTGTGAATGGAATGGATTGTGGAGACAACGGCACAATTTTGAATTGCATTATCTATTTAAGGAAGCTGATGTCATTAAATCCATCAAGATTGGTCGTATGAGGTTTGCGGGCCACATCTGTCTATGGACCCCTCATCCTTAAAGTTCAGAATTTTTAATTACCAAACTATTGGAACTAGAACTAGGGGGTAGGCCCAAACTGAGATTGACTGATTGTGTGGAGGACGATTTTAAAGTTTTAAGAGTGGCTAATTGGAGAACTGTTGCAAAGCTGAAATCAGAGTGGAAGATGGTTCTTGAGCAGGCTTTGGTCCACGCGCAAAGGGCTGTTGGGTCAATAAAAGAAGAAGAATCGCAAAAGAAACTCATATATATATATATGCCAATTGAAAAAGAATTATGTGTGCAGAATTATTTAAAGAAAATATAATCACTATGTAGGGTTCATTTTTTTCAAACGAATGTGTTTTTTACGGGATATTTTGTTTGACAAGATGTAATGCAAATCACGATGATCATTTTATTGAGTATTTATAAATAGTTTATAAAAGCCAGCCGATGGATGGTATTTTTAAAGACTTTTTTGGAGTGATTTTAGTTATTCATAAAATAATTCTTAAATGTGTAATTGTTTTCTGGATCTTAACCCCGTTTCACAATATATTTTTCGAAGTTCTTTTAAATTTCATTTTTTGAAGTAAGATAAATAAAAAGTTTTTCAAAGAATCTAGACTGACAACATGGGTTGAGCGAGTTAAACTTTCTATAATCAGTTGTAACGGCTTAAAAAACCATAAAAATAGCTGAATAGAATCTTAAAATATTCACGTGTATTGTGATGTTAATTTTTAACCGATCGTAATTTTGGTTAGTCGAATAATAATTGCCCGTGTGGTCAAATTCGACCCTTTGTAGCATTGTAATGTCCTGTCCAGAGCTTTTTGTAGTATGTTATTACTTCATTTCCCTTGGGTGTAGCCGTTACTACTTCTGTTCTGAAAAGTATTTATAAAAGCAAAGGAGGATGCAGCAAATATTTTCCGGGTGTCCAAAAATATTTATGTCAGATTTTATGAACACATTTCAACAACAGAAAAACCAGATTTATTGAAAATTTAGTATGAAATACTGTGAAATGCAAATCATTTTTGAAAAATTCTACTACTTATTATTTTATTTATAAAGGAAACTGAAGACTTACTAGTTTTTCGTTTCTTGCCGGTCAGCTTCTACAATATTTGAGTGTGTGATGTCGAATATTTATTATATGCAATTATTTTAAATCTGATTCAAAATAAACTTAAAAATATTCGGCATCGGAATAAGTGTTATCACGTAGCGCGGGTGTTGGTAATCTAAATTTTAAATTCTTCTCATTCAGAAGTTTCCGATCTGCATTTTTGTATTACGAGTCACACTATGGATTGGTGCATTTCGATAACTAGGAAACTCTGTTTTGTAAAATTACATTTTATTTATTTTAAAATGCTTTTAGTTGCTTTTTATTTTAAAATTAAAGTGAAAAATGGTAGTAGAGGAAACCACATTAGCTAATTTATTAAAAATAAACATTTGTTTTGTAAAATATAGTTTTTTTATTAAAATTTATGGATTTAAATTAAAGGTTTTAAGAAGATAGCAGAACCGAAAATCTAGTTTTCTCATGCTTATCAATAATAAAAGTTTAATAAATTTAATGCACCCCATAAAACATAGATAAAATTTAAAAATTAATTAATTTAAATCTAATTCATTATGTTAAAATGTACGTTCCCTTTAAGGAATATGTTACTATGCAGGTTACAAAATATATGATATGAAAATAACTACTTCGTATGTATTTTTTTATTGAAAATCAAAAAAAGCCACATTGAGAGTTCTTCAAAAGCTGTTGTAAAAAGACTTATAAAGATATGTCTTTCACATTAAATTAAAATATCTTTGGTTGAATAGCACTTTTTGCTGAAAGTTCAACAATTCACTTTGAAACTATTACTTTTTATTTATAAGCAATTCTGAAATTTTCATGTTTTTATAAGTTTATCATAAGCTCTTCATGTATGTTACAAGCATTCTGTTTTAGTTTTCGCTTAAAAAGTTAACAGAAAGCTAAAATTTTATGGAAAAAAAAACGTGTGTTCATTTTAGTTGTGATTTAAAATGCTACATTTACGAGCCAGAGAAAGTGTAATCAGTTAACACAAGATCATCTGTCTAAAAATTTGGTTAATAATTATAATTTTATAAAGGATATTGTACACACACACA